>JAGDQP010029822.1:2025-23081 GCA_022664845.1 Lepisma saccharinum | reverse complement strand
GAGTGTAGTGGCCATATTTTCATTATTCAATATATCGATTATTCAACTGGCACGACTTATTTTGATTATGTTAAACTGCAGAAATTGTGAATATAGAAATAACTAAATGATCAATAGGACATGTTTTTACGCAGAATTTTGTGATGAATAGTTTTGGTTCTCTTCATTTTCTTTGTCCGAGTAACAGTTCAAGAGAAAATTTCGAAAAACTAGCGTAGAATGCAGTTTATCACGAAAAGGGGGAAGCAAGGAATTGGGAGTGGGAGCTTTACAAATCTTGATTCCTTAACCCATCGACAATCTTGATGCCAAATATGAAACCTTTTCTCTCCTCGTATTCGCCTTTTTCCCGTCTCATTTGCGTCGACGAGAAATGTACATAATCTATAAAAGAAACTTTTGTATTTTAGGTGTTAAAGGAAACACACTAGATGTCAGGATCATAACTTTCAATTTGATCCAGCAAGTTTTATACCACTTGTTTAGATTCGAAAAAATGACTTTAATGCAAGGAAACGGGAAATTGTGTTTTATGCAGAAAACTTATTTTGTGTTTAAAGGTGTCTATAACAAATGTGAACAATTCATACATTACTTGTTCTCCCAGTACTAGATTTACGGCGTGAGCACTTAATACTGATAGGAAAATCCGTTGACTTAATACATCATTTGTATATATTAAAGCTTGTGATCACAAGCATTTTTTGTAGGGGCTGGTTGTAGTTACTTTGTAATTCCTGGAGCATACCCTCAGTAAATACTTCGAGAAACAGTCTCAGAATATTGATACTTTTTTGTGGGGGAGGGGTCTAATGCTGACAGTATGTACATATTTTGCTGATTACGTAAAATGTGAATCTCCTTACAAATAAACTACAGAGTTGAATTAATCCATTAAGGAAAACAGTACAAATTGTTAAAGGAGATACAGGGTGACCCGGAAATAATGGTGCAATCTTCGGAAAGTGATTATCTACTTCAAACGGAAAAGAAAAAAGGTTTATTTGAAGAAATTCCGAAATCTGATTGGTTTGGAAGCCACAGGCCGTTAAAATGACAGGGTCATTGTGACAGATAACGTCATATTTCGACAAGTAATGGCGTAAGCAGGCAAATCACACTCAAGGTTATAGGTGAATATATTAATTATGGTTCAAATACGGGCTAGTAGATTGTGTAGTACGGCTGACTGGTGCGAATAGTGTGAAACAAGTCCTGATGGACGAAGATGGTGACTGGATTCAGTCACAGAGCAGCCACACCAGATGGTCATCGAACGAGGAAGCTGTTGACGATTTATATCAACACTTTGACAATATTTACGAGGCCCTGGATGAAGTGGCACTGAGCTTTCTTTCTACTTCAGAAACGAAGACCGAGGCTAAGAATGTACAAGGAAACATTAGTAAGTTTGAATTCGTTGTACTTACTTGTTTCTGGTATCGAATTCTTAAACAAATCGATCGTGTAAATAAGTTTCGGCAAAGAACTGATATAACAGTAGCCGAGTCACTTAAACATATTCATGGCCTTTCAAACTTCTTGGAAGCGACTAGGGATAGTGCTCCATCAAAACCAACTGCAGAAGCTAAACTAATTGCTGAGAAGATTGGGATATCTGCTGATTTGGAAGAGAAAAGGAAAAGGAAAAACATGTTTAACGAGAGCTGCGATGATGAAAGTGTCGGCTTATCACGGAAAGATGTTCTTAGAATTACTTTATTTGAGATCGTTGACAACATATTGGGTGAATTAAAAACCCGGTTTCAACGTTTGGAAGAAATCAGTGAAAAATGTAGCTTCCTAAATGGCACTAACATCCTCAAAATGAATGTCAACGACTTACATACTGCAGCGAAAAAGTTGGCAGAAACTTACAAGGACGACATAAATGAAGACGAATTTCTTGAGGAAATTGAAAGTTTTAAGCACCACGCCTTAGTACTGGATGCCAACATGAAAACTACGTCTCCAACGAGACTTTTGAATCTCATCTGCAAGCACAGACTGGAAGAAGGATATCCAAATATGATAACAGCCTTAAAGATATTTGTAACTCTCTCTGTAACAGTTGCTTGAGTCGAAAGAAGTTTTAGTAAGAATATCTGCAATGTCTTTGAAAAAAGTATATTTGGAACAGAGTTAATATGTTTATGAATGATATTAATATGTTGTATTAGTAAAAGAAAAACAAGTAAGTACTGAAATTTTAGGATCACTTTTTAGGTGTAATATATTATATTATTTCTTTTACACTCTCGTATTTGTCTCTAGATAGATAAATGTATACCTGCATTTATCAATGCAAATGTAACAGTATGCATGAATGAATGTATGTATTTATCTTGTTTGATACCGGTATATTATGTTATTATAAATAATACAAAATTTTTACGTATCTAATACTCAGGATTCGCCATAGTATTTGAGTGTTATCTTTATGCTTATTGTATTTAATATTAGTTTCCCCTTTTTCTTTTCTTTCTTAAATCTACACTAATATGTGATGTAATAAATGAGTTTGTATAAGTCTCTTGTATTTGGAGCCATATTATGCTCTTTTACGAAAAAACAATCAAATTTGTTCATTTTGGAACGAAAGCTAAATGAAAAATGAAAGCTGTACAAAGTAATTTTTAAAACTTGTAAGCACATAACGAATGTAATATATTTTTGTAGTTAAAATAATTTACATTACAATATTTAAAAATCGATATAACATTAGTTTTATTTTAAATGTAATTTAAGAGTGCAATATATAACTGAGTAACACTTTTCTAACCAAACCTCGACAAAAGGGGGGGGGCGAACGTGCTTGCCCCGGGTGACAGAAACCATAGTTGCGGGCCTGTACGAGATGATAGAAGTTTGTGCGATTCTTTTTTTTTTTTTTTAGAGAAAACCTTGTAGTTATTAAACTGCCAAGGGAAACATGTATCTTGGAAAACTAGGAAGAGAAAGCCAGAGATTGTGAAAGGTATAGTTAAATTGTTTCGATGCTAGGTTTTGAAATCATGTGAAGTTCTGTGATGCAGCAGCACTCGGAACTCCTGAAAAGGCTATATTTTCCTTCCTATAGCCATGAAAGAGACTAAAATACGTAAAAAAAAAAAAAAGAATTTCTGAAGTCGAATATGTCATATCACAACTTCCACTTCAGGAACTTTCTTCCCATTTTGCACGCACTTTAGTGTCTTTCGTGGTTATAGGAAACAAAACACAGCATTTTCAGGAGTTCCGAGTGCTCTATGCCAGAAGAAGCTCTTGCAAAGTATTACCCTTTTATGTTATATTCATATATTTGTATGACGTGTCTAGTTGTAGTGGTCTAAAATGGTACTTAATCAGCTATTAATGAATGATAAATAAACCATTTGAAAAAGTTTTATTATCTGCAAGTATGTCCAGTAGATGGCAGGATGTTTCTTTTAAGAAATCTAAGACAGAGTTTATCTTTACTTTTTCTTAACGTTTTCTCTTTTTTAAATTCTTTCTGCAACTTAAAAGTGTCTGCGTATATCTGTAACAGCTTAAACTAGTTGTACCTAAGTTTACATCAGTGAGCGTTTAAACTTTCAGCTCTCTTTAAAATTTTAACGGTGAGAACTTACAAATGGAATGTTAAGATCGCGTCTTTCAACTTTTCACTTTCCAGTCACATGGAAAAAGGCACATATAATCATGCTCCCAAAGCCAGGAAAAAACAAACTACTACCAACCAGTTACAGACCAATAAGCCTTCTCTCTCACCTCAGCAAGCTCTTCGAAAAGATCCTTCTCTCCAGACTGCGCATACAACTCAACCTCCGTGAAGTTCTCCCCCTCCATCAATTTGGCTTCAGACCAGGTTATGACACACAAGCTCAACTTGTTCGAGTGGTAGATCACATTGCCCTGGGACTAAATTCAAAACACTTAACAGTCGGAGTGTTTCTGGACGTCGAAAAAGCCTTCGACAAGGTCTGGCACACCGGAATGCTGGTGAAATTAAGACAACAAGGACTTTCTCTTCTCTATGTGAAATTGCTGGCCTCATACCTTACAGACCGAACTTTCCAAGTTCGCCACGACAATGCTCTTTCGGACCCGACACAAATACAGGCTGGAGTTCCCCAGGGCAGTGTCTTAGCCCCGACATTGTATATCCACTTCACGGCGGACCTACCCACCAACCCGCACTGCATGGTTGCCACCTTCGCAGATGATACGGCAATATTTGCAGGACACAAAAACTACAGGTATGCACATAGAGCCATGGAAAAACAACTTCAATTACTACAAGAATGGACAACACTTTGGGGCATTCAAATCAATGCAGCTAAAAGTAAAGCAGTAGTATTTCACCGACGCCCACGATACATCCCAGCATTCATCCCATTGACGCTGCACCAAGAGGTCATCCCATACTGCAATTCAGCTACGTACCTAGGTGTCACACTGGACCATCATCTCACATTTTACCCGCATCTTACTACACTAACAAGAAAGGCCAGACAGCGCATAGGCTACCTCCATCCACTTCTCAGAAGCCCGGCCCTCAAGATGAAAACAAAATTACATATATATATATATGATGATGATCCGCGCTTACATGCAGTATGCAGCTCCAGCCTGGATGCAGGCAGCCGTCTCATACACGAGGCACCTACAAACAACGCAAAATAGAGCCCTCCGACTCATTAGTGGCCATCATTATACCGTAACTATCAAGCAATTACATGAAGACACAGACATGCCAATGTTACAAGATCATTTAAGAAGACTCAAGGCGATGTTTTTGGCACCGGGTTAGACACAGCTCGCATGAAGCCCTGCAACAGTTAGCAACCACACCACCAACAAGAAACACATTCAAGCTACCCCGATTGGACTAACACTGCTCCACTCATGCTCACTGCAACACATTACAAACACAATGCACTTTAAGTGCAAAACAAGTACCCACTGCCATGTTCTCAATTAATTAATGTAACAAAATCTGCATCTTCTGCTCTGCAAGAACACAAGAAATGCCTCACATTCCTTCTCATACGGAAATGTTAATTAAGAATCTTTAAGCCCACTCGTCAAGCAAAACATTATTACAAGAAATAAGTCATGGGTTAGTCCCGAAACTTAAACAATACAAAAGCCAAGAACACATGTTTGGTTTGGTTTTGGTTTGTCAATAAATTTGTAGATTCAATACAATTACAAAAGAATTATTTTTGAGTGAGTTACGGTTGTATTGTAACCGTGCTCGTCTTATTATTAATACGTAACTGATGACTGGGTGTATCTGATTTGTTATGTGATTTGCTCTACGTTTATGAATTCATGTAAAAAAGAAATACTGTAAACGACCTTGCCACTGTGAAAATGTTTGAATTATATTCAATCAGTGACAATGTGTTAGGTCAGTTTTGTGTTTATTGTATTTCACCAAACTCACATACCAGTATCCAAAGTTTCGCGTATCAGTACACCATAGTTTGAGAACTCCCAATTTAGTGCAGTAGTGTCTAAAACTATTAGATTATGAGTGACCAATTCGCGCTGAGACGAATTAGGATTTACGTGTCAAGATACGAAGTGCTTAGATTAGGCTTAAGCTAATTTTCTAAGGTTATAAAAATATTTTATCGGATTCGGATGAATGCGATAAATCATGCAGCACTGATATTCGTGTGGCTGCTTGTGATGAAAGTTATCATTAATTTTTATTCTAATGTTAGATGAATGTTCGAAAAATACGTTTTTATTTGAGAAATAATGAATTTTTCAAATGATCCAATTTTATTTATCGTTTCCATGGGTGCCTTTTCAGGACAGTAAATTGCATTATCCAGTGGCCCTACAGTGATATTAAGACGGGACGACGCACGGTACATGTAACAGGGGTTGCTCTGGGTTTCCAATTAGCTTAATTCAGCACTGGACACCCCTGTTAAGAATTATAAACAAAGACACTTTGGGGAAACTGCCGCAACATAAGAAAAGCTCAGTTTCCGAAGTCTCACCCAGAGTCACGCCCGCGCAGGACTCCTTGAAAAGAGCAGAACTTCCTTCTCAAATCCTTCAACATTTTTTTTAGTACCGTAGAAAGCAAGATTTTTTCAAATAAAAATTACCTGCAAGGGCCCTCAACTCATGTGGAAACACTTCCGGTACGAATAGCCTACTCTCGCGTAGCTTGAACTATAAGTAACAGCGAGAAGCGCTCAATCTGGCAGATGCAGTTTCATCTTGTGATTGTGGCATCGGGAAGCTGATGCAAAGGTTCCTAGTTCGAACCCTGGCGTCGGCTTTTTACATTTAAAAAAAGAAAATTAAAGTTTGTTCCTTTTTATGTAAATACACAAAAGGAAATTTAATAAAAGTTGTGATTTATAATTTTAGAAGATGCCACTAAAAACTAGGATGTTATATACGCACCAGATCAGGGTGCACACCGACTGATAGCGAAGTGTCTAAGGGGGGAGGGTGCGTCCGAAAGGAGCTGGGCAGCATTAGTCGCTGACGGGGGGATGAAGCCCTAGGTTAGCGGTTTGCATAAGCTAAAGTGCTGTTAACTCAGAGTGCTGGGCCGTACTTTAATTGTTTCCATATGGGCTTTCCGTAGAGACGGAGTCCTGCACGTAGTTCTGAAGAGAACTTCTTGCCTGCCAAAAAGCATCCACCTCGGAACTGTCAGCTTGGTCTGGTGGTCTACGTGCTGGAAAGCTGATCGAAAAGTACCGGGTTCGAACCCTGGCTGCGTCACTTTTACGTTTTTTAAATACAAAACTATCTTTTTCCTTTTTCTTTTTGTATATACGCATTAGGAAATTTAATAGAAGTAGTGAGTGACCAAGGGCACTTGGAGGATATGTAAGGTCAGGTTCGGTGTTTTTCTTTATTGCACACGGGACAGTGTTTCCTCGCGCGCTCGCCCTAGACACAATACACCTAAGCAGAAACTAAATTTGTTAATCAACTTGTTCACTAACAGGGGCCCCGAAAGCACTTTTTCCCGGAACCCGCATATCCCAGGGGTACTACTGGCTACAGTACAATAACCAATGTAACAAAAGCCTAAGTTTACTTTCATTGCCATCCAGACTTCGGAATCCTCTGGTTCCGTGGGTGTTTGCGGGTACAGCTCATATGCCACTACGTTAGACTTCGGGGTTTTCATAATTTTGTAGATGTAACTAAAAAATAAACTGAAAACTTTTTATTATTTGTGCAAATGTCCACTAGGTGGCAGCAAAATCTTTGTTATATATTCCTTGCAAAGCTTTCCTTTAACTTTCTTTTGTAAAGTTACGAATATTTAGAACGCTGTAGTGTTTGAAAGCACTACCAGGTTGCATGTAGCAGCTCAACTGAACATTATTTGTTTCTGGACTTGAGCCTTGAAATTTTAAGCTCTTACTAAATATTTTGTAACAAAAAGCTACAAAACGGCTAATTTGGTTGCGTTAATGCAAACTTATAGCTGCAGATAGAAACTTGATATTATTTTTGAGTGAGTTTTGGTTGTGTTGAAACCATACTCATCCTAATATTTAGAAGAAGATAGTGTTATTATTGTTTCCGTTTTTAAATTAATATAGGCTGAAATTATTCAATATAAACTTTTATACAACGAAGGTTATTAAATGTCTCAGTACAGCTTTGATTTAATAAGATTCCAAAAGCGGCTCAACCATATTGAGTAGTTCTTTCGAGTTTGTACCTCAATCATATTAAAGAAATGCCTGGATAGTACCTATAAACTAGGCCGACTACCTTAATATAATATCCTCTCCGCTACCGACCTGAGTCTGAGATGCCTAACACCCATAAATAACATATTTAAAGAATAACCTTTCCCAAGGGAACACGAGGGGTATGCACCTAAAAGAATTACCCCAAAGCATCCTAACCTTGAAACGAGTGAGTCAATGCAAAATAGTTGCTTTAAATATAATGTTCATATCTAACTTTAAATAGAAACAAAATAAAAATTATTACAGAGGGAAGTGTACTCGTTTATGATGGGACGGCACTCGGGAGGAGAGTGACGTGGACGGAGAATGGCATAAACATTCGCTTCCCTCAGGTTTGCTCTTTCAGTTATCATGGAGCTTGCTCGTTGGAGAGTCGCCTTTTCACTGTACGATGCTTATGTTAGAAACGGCGAATCAGCGGTTGCAGCTCAGATGTTATTCTGTCTTCATTTCATCGTTCTTCTGTCAGGGGTATTTAAAGCAGCGAGTATACATAGACAAAACCCGTTCACTGATCGAACTGAAGACAGCTATTTGCAAAGGGGTGTGGGTGGGAGGAAGCTCCACTTCTCGACTTAAAACTGTATTAGTGAAGATAGACATCAGATTCAAGACGTGATTTCTTTTTCTATGTAAAATAGATGGAATAAATTAACTCACATGTTAAAAAAGAAAGTAATAACTTTTAGTGAAAAATAATATCTTCATTGTTCATTGAAAATTGAGTATCGTACAGTTCTCAGTGTCAGCCTGTATACCGTGAAATGCTTTGTGTTCTGTACAAAGGTTTCACCTCAACTCTTTCATTCTTCTATAATGAAAATAAAATGGATGGAATTTACATCACTTAACTGAGAATATACGTTACTTATACTTGTGGCGATGGGAATTAAATGCATCAACTTAAAAAATATCCTTCCCGATTTCTGGATAAGCACTGTCAATGTCCCTCAAGAACTGTTCCAGTTTTAATTTATCATTCCTAACTGTATTCAATATAATCTGTCGTTACATCAATTCACCAATATAAGAGTCAACCAATCCAACATCTACACTGGATTTCAATGTTTTGTTCACAATTCTCCACAGGGTACCGTCCGGTATTTTTATCGCACGGTGCGGTTTTTGGCCTCCTTGTCCGGTGTCCGGTACGACCTCAAAACCGGGCGTTAAATGTCCGGTATTTTTTTCTCTTACCTATTCTCTGATCTGTTCATATTATTTTTTAATTCTGTGGAAAGTAGTTTTAGTTGAACTGGATTCGAAAATGAACCGCATTTGACAACCGGCTAATCACGGCCCTAGCGCAATTCCACTCCGCAACGAATTTGTTGTTCTGTCGCAGTGATGTTATCGTTTGCAAGTTGGAAGTGATGCCAATTTAGGTTACTTTTGGCTAAATCTAGTATATTTTGAAAGGTATTAAGCCATACAAATACAGATGCTTATCAGGATAATGGAAACACCTGAACGAAAGTGCAACTTACCAGATTAATAAAGTGTCGGGCCACCTTTCGCCTTCAGAACAGCCTTGATGCGACGTGGGATGGAGGCATAGAGGTCGTGAATGGTAGCAAGTGGAATATTACACCATTCCTTGTGCAGGCCATCGGCCAGTTCTGTGAGAGAGGATGGAGGTGGAAATCGTCGCCGGAGTCGTGTTTAGAAGATGGACCACAGATGTTCAATTATGTTGAGATCTGGGGATTGGACGGGCCAGGGGAGGTGTTGAACTTCATCCCGATGTTCCTCAAACCACGCTGCAACAACTCCAGCTGTGGAATGGGTGCATTATCATCCTGGAATATGGCGTCATTGTCCGGGAACAACATCCGGACCATAGGATGCAAGTGGTCTCCTAAAATTGCGACATAATTGTTGGCAGTGATGCGTCCGCGAAGTGTGACCACAGGACCCAATGAAAACCATGATATTGCGGCCCACAGCATCACCGTGCCGCCGCCATGTTTCACAGTTGGGCGGAGACACTGCAGATCATACGCTTCTTTGGGCGTTCTCCACACATAAACACGACCCGTGGTTTGGAATAGGGTGAATGGTGACTCATCCGACCATACCACACGTTTCCAGTCGTCAACGGTCCAAGTTGCATGGTCGCAGCACCATTTGCGGTGTGCTAAAGCGTTCTGGTCCCTGATGAGAGGTTTGGCCCGTGCAACACGACCCCGTAAGTTCATGTCATGTAATTCGCGGTGACTGTGATTGTCGAAACAGGTTGGGGGAGGTGCTGATTGAGTTCCTCCGTCACTTGCGCCGCAGTGGCACGACGGTTTCGCGTGACAATGCGCTTTAATACCCGGCGTGCCCTGTCACTGATGCTTTTCTTCCGCCCACTGTTCCGCTTCCCCGATGTGGTTATCCCGTGTGTTGTTTAGGCCGTCATCACCTTCGACACTGTCCCTGGCGACACACCTAACACACTAGCCACTGCCGTCACACTCACTCCACATAACCGCGCACCAACAATTTGCCCTCTTTGAAACTCTGAGAGGTCTCCCATTTTACACTACCTCCGTCTGCTGCAGCCACTGCACACTCCTGTTCCACGACGCCTGACGTAGTATGGAGACCGACCTAACACACCACCACCAGCAGTCCGGCGCTGCGGTCGCCACGACACCACTGCCAATCCATACATCTGACGTGTTGCCAACTACAGGTGTTTCCATTATTCTGATAAGCATCTGTATACCAACTGCTTATAACCTTAAATATAGCTTATTTTATAAAACATTTGCCATTTTTTGCCTTTTTTATTAGCCATTAAATGATTTCTAAAAATACTTTTTTCCTTGAAAATAAAGTGTAAACTTGAGAAATAAGTCTACCTCTCATTATATGCAACCGTATTAATTGATTTCTAAAGACAGAGGATGTTTTATTACGCAACAAACCCTTGTTTTCTTATTCCTTTTCTCTCTCCCCACCCCACAGATTTAGAGCTACTCAACAATACTTGTCAACTGAGATAATAATTTTATTGTCGCTCCCGTAACTGCCCCATTTGCTACTTTTTAATAATTTTAATTTCGCATTTCATTGCAGTATTCTTAAGCAGCAAGATTCATTGAAGCAAGAATGAGACTATATATCTTGGAGTTGTACGGCTTGAAGAACCGACTTGTAAGACTTATTTTTCAAGTGTATTTTGTGTATGCCATAATTATATTGCCAATTCTATTTGCTTTTCTGTTTTAAAGTACGATGTATTATTGATGGTAGGCTACAAAAATTACAGGTGCCAACTCAACCAAAACTGGAATAGGTAACTTTAATAAATGCTTCAATAGTAACTAAAGGTATTCAATTCGAACTCCGAATCGCTCAATTTTATGTGAAGTAATCACTTTTCCGCCATACCCCGTAAGCGTGTTTACGCCCAAAATCTTGACAACACCCTTCGATACCAGGACAGTTATGCTGTAGAAAGTCCTACAGAGAAATACTGGTGGAAACTCAGGTTGTTCACATTTTTGAAGAGCGATGATGTTACAATTTTAGGAGTATATGTACTCCTAGAGGGTGTCCGGTATTTCCATTTTCAAAAGTTGGCAACCCTAATTAGAAGTCACATTTTAGGACCCCTCCGAATGTTTCCATACTTTGTGTGCGTGTGCAAATAAGTGCAAAGCAAAAAAAAACCCGGACTGTGTAAAATCTACCCGAACAATTATATTGCACTGAGATTGATAGATATGATTCCCGTTATTGTTGCGTCTGCCAAGAGGAGGTTTTTAAGATGAAGCTCATTAAAATTATCTTAAGGACACCATGAGTCAAGACCGCTCTCGCTCTTAGATCTACAGAAAACAGCGTTAAATCTACCTTAGATGATATACTGAAGATTTCAGAGACAAGAAGAGTAAATGGATAACACTATTGTAAGGCTCTACTTGTTTATTTAGTCAGAGTTTATCTTCGCGTTCCTAATTATACGATATTGTGTTTGTAGTTTGTAATTTCCTTTATTTCAGGAGGCGAGTTTCAGCTAATAGCCGTTCTTCCAACTAATTATCATTTTGTGGAGCTCTTTCAACAGTCATTGCCCAGGGTCTCGCAAAGCCTGGGGCCACCTCTGATCACCAATAGTTAAATTATTTTTTTCTGCTGGAAGTAATGATCACTTTGAGATAATATACAATCCTTACATCACTCATTCTTGTTGTGAAACTATCTTCACACGAAACTTTAAAACATATCTTAAGGTCCCTTTCATACTAAGACAGGAAGTACTTTGGAGAAACTTAAAAATGTCATTATCACAAGCAGCACGGACAAAGCATGGGGATATATGCAAAAGTCAACTATTTATTTCTCGTTAAACATGATAACTACTCATTTTTATAGAAGTATTTTTACATACAGAAATATACAGACAGGATCCAAAATCATGTCCTCCCATTCATTTCCCCTCCCAGTATGCCTTTGCACCCAATTGATCTTGTGAAACCAACTGAGCTGTCCTACTGTCTCAAGCCACGGATGCCCTTGCAAATAGACAAGAACTTGACGTCATATACCTGGACTTCTCCAAAGCATTTGAAACTGTCAATCACAAATTTCTTATACACATTCTTGCTTCCAGATTTAGTATACACGGACCCCTCCTTCAGCTTCTAACATCATATTTGACTGGCAGAGAACAACGTGTCGTCCTCGCTGGTAGCACATCCAAGTGGCTCCCCCATGCTTTCAGGTATCCCTCAAGTAAGCTCCTTAGAGCCAGATTCATTTTCCCTCTTCATTGATGACTTATGTGAACAGACTTCTTTACGCTGATGACTGCAAATTTTTAAGAACATTAAATCTACAGAACATACTTTATTTCTTTAAGCCGCTATAGATTCTGTTGAAATGCGGTGCAATAATTGGTTACTCAAAGTCAATCCTTGGAAAACTGCTGCAATGCGTTTCTCCCTCAAAATCCATAACACAAAATGTACTACACATTAGTCTCATCTAAAATACCATGGGTAGGGGACGATTACAGAGATCTGGGTATCATATTTGATGAAAAACTCAATTTTACTCCTCACATTGGATTCGTAACTTCTAAAGCACTCAATCTTCTTGGACTTCTCTACAGGTTTACCGATATTAAAGATTTCAGAGCTCTTCGGTCATATTTCCTCACTTGTGTACTTCCTACTAGTGAATACTGTTCATCTATCTGGTCTATGGCTTGTGAAACCAACTTATTTAAATTGCACAATGTTTAAAATTTCTTTATCCGTTGTACAACACGGAGTATCCAACCTCTAACACAAATCTAACGTAGATATTTTGAATTCTCTTGACTTAAAACACATAGACACACGAGGAAAACTAAATGACTTAAAATTCCTTTATAAAATAATGCAGGGCACACTCAGGATCAACGACCTTCTTCTTCTTTGCAAGCTAAGAGTACCCAGACAAAATTCTCGTTCACAAAATCATTTCTACCTCTCGAAACCGAGATTGTGTTTGGTCCAGTGATCTCTTGTATACAGATTTCCACATTTTTACAATGCTCTTCCTTTGCCACCAGATTTCTGTCTCAGTAAAAATAAATTTCCAAAGGCTTGTTATATGAATCTAGAATGATTTTTATTTTTTCCTGCTAACCCTCGGGTTAGCTCCTTCTGAGGGTTACGCCCTCATTTAGGGTTGAGTCTTCAATTTGATCATTCTATTTGATAATTTGTATTCGCTGGTCTATGTGTTTTCTCTACCATCTTACATCATTTTTTTTTTGGAGGGGGGTATTGTTCGTTGCCTATAGTCAAATTTATCGTTGAAAATGTGAAGTATTTTAGCTACGTTGTTTTTTCGCATATTTGTTTATTGGCTCTTCGAATGTGCTATGAAATGTGGGTAGTCAGGTGTTGATAGTGCGTTGGCCATTTCGAAGTCCTCGTGTTGTTCAGTTATGGAGTATTGGTACATGGTACTCAGTAGTGAAATTGGTGTTTGGATTAATATCTCTCGTGGGTAGAAGTTGAGATCAGTCTCTATTGTATCCACGCGTAGTGGATGGTCGTTTTGGTATCTTGTACTTATGTATTTTAAACTTGATTTTTCTATGTGGCTTAAGATGTTCTCGAACGGTACTTGGTCATAGAGCTCTCTGGTTGGGCTAGGGAGTTTGACACGGAAGGCAATTCCGAAAGCGTGTCGCTCCAGGACTTTCAATTGTTCATAGTAAGATGCTGCTGTTGAGATCCATGCTGTAAAACCGTACGTTAGGACTGGTCGTAAGAAGACTTTGTAAGTGGTGAGTATTGTTTCTGAACGCAGTCCCCATGTTGTGCCCGTTAGTCTTCTGAGTAACTTCAGCCTGGTATATGCTTTTTTCTGTTACTTTGTTTAGGTATGGTTTCCATGTTAGGTTGTGGTAAAAAATTACGCCAAGGTATGTGACTTGTTTTGCTGGTTTTATTGTTGTATTTTCGACTGTAATGGCTAGTTTATTTGGATTTCTATGTACTTTGGATCGTCTGTTATGTGGTATGAAGACTATTGCTTGGAATTTGTTTGAATTTATTTTGATTCGCCTTTTGTTGCACCAAGTAACGAAGCTATGGATAGCGGCGTTTAGGATGCTGTTTATACTTCGCACAGTTTTGGCAGTAGCTAGGAAAGCAGTGTCGTCAGCGTATTGAAACAGATGAGCATTGTTCGGTAGGCTTGGTAAGTCTGCAACATGTAGTAGGTATAGTAGGGGTGATAGTGCTGAACCCTGCAGGACACCACTGAAGATGAAGTACGGATAGGAACTGGTGTTGTTTACATTAATATATGATATACGGTTTGAGAGGAACTGGTACGTGAATCTAATATATGCCCCAGGAAGTTTAAGTTTAATAAGTTTATAGATCAGCCCTTGGTGCCACACCTTGTCAAATGCCTTCTCCAGGTTAAATAGTACTAGGCATGATGGATTTAGTGAGTTATAATTTTGGACTATTAGGTTTCTGAGTCTTAGTAGTTGGTCGTTTATGCTGAAATTTGGTCGGAAGCCAGCTTGGTGTATGGGTAGTAGGCTGTGCTCTGTGATGTGGTGGTGTAATCTATAGACCAGTATTCGTTCCAGGATTTTGCTGAAAGTTGTTATTGCTTTTAATTGCTCAACAGCAATAACGTTTTTTGACTGGTGTCTCCCCAGCAAGATGATAGAATGAATGTAAAAAAACCTGATCTTATTTCCTATTGTATAATTGCTTGTTGTTATTATTTGTATTGTTATATCACTTTGTTACAAGAACGGTGTAAAATGGCGTTTGCTCTATCCGCGCTAATAAATAAATTAAACAGGTAGCCTAGTACTTGTTTCCACTTTAGGCAATAGTAAATACGTTTCCAGGAAAAATCGACACACCCGTTCGAACCCGCCCTCTATGGACGCCCTTGTCCATGGTTGGTTCCTGAAGATCCGTTTCATTCAGAACTTTTAGCCAAAAAATGGATTTGTCCTCTCGTAGTAGGTAATACGGAACCCTTGAGGATCAACAAACAAAATAATTGATAACTGCTGCTGGAGAATACTAAACAAAACATTGAAATGTACTTTAGATGTTGGATTGGTTGACTCATATATTGCGGAATTGATGTAACGACAGACTATATTGAATACAGTTGAGAATGATAAGTTAAAACTGGAACAGTTCTTGAGGGACATTGGCAGCGATTATCCAGAAATTGGGAAGAATATTGTTAAGTAGATCCATTTCATTCCCATTGGCATATGTGTCAGTAACCTATATTCTCAGTTAAATGATGAAGTAAACTCCATGAGAATCATGTCTTTTATTTTCATTGTAGGACAAAGAATGAGTTGAAATGAAACCTTTGTACAAAAGCACTTCACATTATTACAGGGTGACACTGAGAACTGTACGATACTCAATTTTCAATGAACAGTGCAGAGATTATCTTTCACTAAAACTTATTTTCTTTTTAACATGGGTGTAAATTTATTACATATATTTTACATAGAAAAAATCACACCTCTAAGCTAATGTCTACCTTCACTAATACAGTTTTCAGCTCGAGAAGGGAAGCTCCCCCCCCCCCCCCCCCCAACCGCCCTTTACGAACAGCAGCCTTCAATTCGATCCGTGAACGGGTTTTGTCTATGTATACACACTACTTTAAATACCCCCGAAAGAAGAAGTAACAAACTCAGGCCGTCAAACGATGAAATGAAGACAGAATAACATCTGAGCTGCAACCGCTGACTCGCCGTTTCTAACATAAGAATCGGATAGTGAAAACGCAGCTCTCCCAACGACCAACCTCCATGATAACTGAAATAGCAAACCCGAGGGAAGGGAATGTTTCTGGCCCAATTCCGTCTACGTCACTCCCCTCCCGAGTGCTGTCCCATGAGAAACGAGCATACATTCCTGTGTAATAATTATTATTTTGTTTCTATTTAACGTTAGAAATCAATATTTAAAGCAACTATTTTGCACGCAGTCACTCGTTTCAAGGTTAAGATGCTTTTGGGTAATATACACCACCACCTTTTAGGTGCATGCCCCTCGTGTTTCCTTGAGAAAGGTTATTCTTTAAATATGATATTTATGGGTTTTAGGCATCTCAGACTCAGGCCGGGATAGAGTAGCGGAGAGGATATTGGATTAAGGTAGTCGGCCTAGTTTGCAGGTACTATCCCGGCATTTCTTTAATATGACTGAGATATAACCCTGGGAGAACAACTCAGTAAGGATAAGCGGCTTTTAGAATCTTTACTGAAAGTTAAATCAAACCTGTACTAACATATTTAATTGGCTTTGTTGTGTAAGGAACGATTATGTTCAAGCTTACATTGACTCAAAACAGAAAACCACAATATTTTTGTTACATATTAGCATGAGTATGGTTTCAACACAACCTACTCACTCAAAAAATATACAGTTAAAATCGTCAACAATTCACTAACGAAACCTAATTAGTGGTTTTGTAACATTTTATTACAAACTACTTTGTAAGAGCTTACGGTTCTAAGGCTAAATTCCAGAAACAAAAAGAATTCAGTTAAGCTGCTACAAGCAACCTGGTAGTTGTTTTAAACACTACAATCTCTGAGACATTAGTAACTTTACAAAAGAGTTTCAAAGGCAAACTTGGCAAGAAAATTAAGTAAGAATTTTGCTGCCATCTACTGGACATCCGTACAAATAATAAAAAGTTTTCTGTTTAGTTTTTAGTCACATGTACAAAACTACGAAAACTGCAAAGTCTAACGTAGTGGCATATGAGCCGTACCCGCAATCACCCACGGAACCAGAGTCCCACAAAGTCTGTATGGGTATGGAAAGTAAATTTAGGCTTTATTTAGTTATTTATTGAACACGACAGGTTGGATACCTAATTGTGGTGTTCAACATACATGTCATATTCTACACACACCCATATTTATATATTCGGAGATTCATTGTGATAAATTCTGTAAACACAATTCATTACCTTATATACGAATGAAATTGACTTATTTTTATATTAAATATCAGGACACGTTTTAAGAATACAATTATATAAAGAGCACATTCTCCTAATAGGCGATATATCTATTGCATTAGTTCTTTGGGCCGGGAGATGGAAAATTGCATCAGGAGGTCGAGTAAATCTGTGCGGTACGTGCAATCCTATTTCTGACAATAAGCTTTCCGAGTTAATATTGCTATGTAGTAATCTGTGTAGGAAAGATAATAGAAAATTAATTCTTCTGTTTTCCAGAGATTCAAATTGTGTGTATTTGTTTGCTATGTCCAAGTACTTTTCGAACTTAGGATATATTCCTGTTTCTTTGTAAGTCAGAAAGCGAACAAATTTAGACTGTATTTTTCTATTTGGCGAGTGTTCTTCTTTGTATTAGGATGCCAGCATATTCTAACTTTGACCGAACATACGCTATATATAAAATTTTTAGAACATTAAAATTTGAAAACTCGCTTCCTAATCTCATTACAAACCCGAGGTTCCTGTGAGCTTAACTAATAATACACTTAATGTGCATATCAAACAAAAGGTTGGGCTTTAATGTCACAACAAGATCCGTAATAGAATCTACTCGGACCAATGGTGAATCATTAATATTGTAATCGAACTTCAAATAGTTTCTCTTTTTCGCATAAGACATTACACTACATTTGTAATGTTTAATAACAACAGGTTTGTTTTCCACCAATTGGAGACTGCAATGGTGTCGTTTTGTAAGGCTACAGCATCCGATTCGGAAGAAATACTGTGATAGATTTTTAAATCATCTGCATACAGAAGTTTGTTAGAAGATGTTATTACAGCAGGCAGGTCATTTGCATATAACAAAAACAAAAGAGGTCCAAGGTTCGATCCCTGTGGTACTCCAGATCCTACGACATGTTCTTCGGTTATAATATTTTTGTAACGCACACGGTCTTTACGATGACACAAATAACTGACGAAGTTTCTCTGAAAAGTTGAAAGTTACAAGCTTACTAAGAAGGATATCGTGATTAATAACATCAAAGGCTTTTGAAAAGTCGGTATAAGTTACATTTACTTGACCTTTATTATCTATTTGTGTAGCTAAGAAATGTACAAATTCAACAAGGTTAGTTGCAGTCGATTTCTTTGGCAAGAAGCCATGCTGGACGGGAGAAATAATTGGACGAACGTGTGAATATATTTGTTCATGTATAATAAAATCGAATGCCTTGGCTGGTGCAGATATTATGACTATTGGGCGATAATTTTTAGGATCATTACTCGTGCCAGCAGTTTTTGGTATGAGACAGATATCGCCAAGTTTCCATTTAGTAGGGAATTCATAGGTAGCTATTGATTTGTTGAAAATTCCTTGTAGCGGATATTTCAGTATTTCAATACAGCCTTTGATAAGGAAGGGTGGTACTTTTAGTTACATTGGTTATTGTACTGTAACCAGTAGTGCCCCTGGGATTTGCGGGTCCCGGACAAAAGTGTTTCGCGGGGCCCTTATTAGCGAACAAGTTGATTAATAACTTTAGTTTCTGCTAATGTTACTTGTGTCTAGGGTGAGCGCACTAGGAAACACTGTATCTGTGCAAGTCGCGCGTGCAATAAAGAAAAACACCGAACCTGACTTTACCTAACCTGCGAGAGTACATACATAAAAGAAAGGAAAAAGATAATTTTCTTTTTAAAAGATGCAAAGGTAACGTCGCCACGGTTCGAACCCGGTACTTCTCGATCAGCTTTCCAGCACGTAGACCACCAGACCAAGCTGACAGTTGCGAGGTGGATGCTTATCGGCGTGCAAGATTTTTTTTCAAAACACGTACAGGACTCCGTCTCTAAGGAGAACCCACATGGAAACACTTTCGGTACGGCACAGCTGTCTGAGTTAACAGCACTTTTGCGTATCCCCACCACTATCTGGGAGATTCAGCCCCCCGCGACTAACGCCGCCCAGCTACTTTCGGACGCACCCTCCACCACTCCCTGCACACGTCGCTGCCCTGGTGGGTTTATATACATAATAGTTTTTAGTGGCCTCTTTTAAAATTATAAATCACAACTGTTATTAAATTTCCTTTTGTGTATTTACATAAAAAACGAGAAAACTTTAGTTTTCTATTTAAACAAATATGTAAAATGCCGACACCAGGGTTCGAACCCGGGACCTTCCGATCAGCTTCCCGACTGCCACACGCCGATCATGATAGTAAATATGGTCGTAGGAAAACCTTTAAAACGGCGGCTTCCTATCGGAGATAAAAAAACAACCGAACCTGACCTTCCTACCCTCCACTAATCGTTCCTAACACACTTATTATACTAGATAAGATAATATGAGAACGTATTTCACAGGAAAAGACAAGAAAACATAGACTTTGGCATATTACAATTCCACATTTACTATTATGAGCACCATCACCCGACACCTTAGCTACAAGACCAAACTCCAGCTGCCGGATTGAGCGCTTCTCGCTGTTACTTATAGATCAAGCTACGGGAGAGTGGGCTATTCGTACTGGAAGTGTTTCCACATTAGTTGAACAGCCCTGCAGGTAGTTCTGATAAAACAAATCTTGCTTTCTACGGTACGGAAACTGGGCTTTCTTTAGACGCTAGTCTTATGTTGCGGCCGATCCCCCAAAGTGACTTTGTTTATAATTCTTAACAGGGGTGTCCAGTGCTAAATTAAGCTATTTGGAGACCTGAGCAATAAACTACGTTAGGAACCCTGTTACATGTACCGTGTGCAGTCCCGTCTTAACTCCATTGTAGGGCCACTGGATAAAGCAATTTACTGACCTGAAAAGGCACCTATGGAAACCATAATTAAAATTGGATAATTAGCAAAGTTCATTATTTCCAAAATAATATTTTTCGAACTTTTATCTACTTTTAGAAAAAAATAATGATAAGTTTCATCACAAGCGGCTACACAAATCTCAATGCTGCCTGATTCATCCGAACAGATAAAATAATTTTAAAATCTTAGAAAAATAGCCTAAGTCTAATCTAAGAATTACCTTAACATCGTATCATGAAACGTAAATCTTAATTCAACTTAACACCAATTGGTTACTCATAATTTAACGGTTTTATACATTATTGCACTTAATTCGGAGTTCTCAAACTATGGCGTACTGATACGCGAAACTTTCGATACTGCTATGTGAGTTTGGTGAAACACAATACACACATAACTGACCTAACACATTGTCACTGATTGAACGAGGATATTTGAGGGGCGAAAGATTCTTCAAAATTGACACATTCTTAATGAAGCATACAATAAAAAGACAAATGCTATGGACTTGCTTATCGCATATTTGATTTCAGCAGCTCGGGATAAAAGCAAGCTGTAATTCTGTGTGTGTGTGTGTATGCAAGAACCTGATAAGTGACGTTTGTGTAGAAATTAACACAGATAAAATGACAACCGCCGCGACCGGAAATCGCAACCCAGATCTCCCAGTTGCCGGCCGGGTATGCTGTCGATTACACCACCACAGCACGTCAATATTCACCTAATTGACCTAACACAAATGTATGGGATGCCTTGACTTCGTAAGTAGCTATTCGAGCTGGTAGAGTGTTAAGGTGTGAGGAGTAGTCCATATACACAAAGAATTGACGTGCGGTGGTGGTGTAATGGACAGCATACTCGGCCGGCAACTAGAGATCCGGGTTCGAGTCCCGGTCGCGGCGGTTGTCAATTTCTCTTTGTTAATTTCAATATTGACCTAACACAAGATTCTTGTGAGAAAAGGAATCACATCTATTCCGAACTGCATGATTGCAGAACAAATTCCTCATTAAAAATCTCCAAATGTATGGGGTGCC
>JAGDQP010029821.1:0-23082 GCA_022664845.1 Lepisma saccharinum | reverse complement strand
CTTGCGAGTTCCATAAACCATAGAGTTAGTTAGTTAATTTTTAAACTTGTTCCTCATGGTTGCTACATACTTTCAAAACATCTTAATCGTTCAAATTTTTTAAACAACTTCGAATTTCTAACGAAATTCTGTTGCATCTCAAGATAGATAAAATACTTCAATAACAATTTTTGCTTTCTTTTTAAAAGTCTAGATCCCTCCCCCTCGCACGAATCACATTTTCTGTGTTTCAGTAAAGAGAAAACCGCAGCAGCGGTCCCCCACATTATTTTATGTAATGTTACATTACTGCATACTTTTCAAAAGTACCCAAGAAAGAGAGATTCTGCCAGGATTTTCAGTTTTAGGAATGTCGAGACAAAATTGGGAGTGTGTCAGCGGAGTTTTGCACGGTTTCTTTCGATTTTCGGCCACAATTTTAAAATTAAAGTAATGAACATTGCAAAAAGCAATGTGAACTCCTAAGTACTTGTAAATTTAGAGTCCGAATGTCCATCAGCCTTTCCTAATATCTTGGTTTAAATTTAAGAGGTCCTGTTCACAGCCATCCTGACTGAGATTTTTTTCGGGGATTCTGCGAGGATTTGTTTGACGGGAATGCAAAGTTAAAATTGCTAAGTCAGCATTCATAATTCATGGTCATGACGCATTCAAACTCGTGGGTCCCTAAATAAACTAGTGAGAATACATAAACAGTTTCACCGGGTGAATAGCGAAATAGCAACTTAAATAAGACACTGGTCTTCATGGAGCATAAAATGAGAATGAAACAAAATTTAATTTTATCTCAAGGCGTTGTAGCTTGGCTTAATATTTAAAATGCCCTGACTGAGGTTTTCCAGAAATACCCGCGTTTTGCTTTTCTGTAGATAAACTAAATAAAAATCGTGTAATACTCACAAGTCAAGAGAAACCAATAGTGGTTTGGCATTATCGTAATATATAATAGTCGCACTTATTTACTACGTCATATTGTACTAGCAACATTCAAGTATTTGATCTAGTTAAACACTTACCTGTAAATTACTAAATCTTCGAAATTCGATAAAATACACAGCAAAAAATAACTTCAATCACTACTAAATCACTCGTATTACTAAAGCTGATAAGTTAGAATGAAAACTGATATCATTTTGTATTGAGCATAGCCCTTTTAATATTTCTAGTCAGACAATACTCTCGAATCATAAAGGCAGGGTTCAATTCTCTGATTGGAAATAAACTTTTCTTTATTCCATTTGGCCAATAATTTTTATTGCATGCAAAATGCTATCACATGGAGAAGGTAGTCCAAGCGACGTGGTTCATTCCAGATGCTGGAAATACTTGTAGCGTACTGAAGCCACATCGTAAACAGCTGAATTTGCGTTTTCTAAAAACATTCTGTTCAATTATATATGCTTCAGTACGTATCAAGACATCCGTGTGTATATTGTCTCACAAAAATACGCGATGTAAATTTACAATGACACTTTCAGAGGAAGAAAAGGTAGCCGGAACGTATTCTTTTAAACGAGAAAAGATTCCGCTGTGGTATAGGCATTCAATAGTTAATAACAACGAACCCAATTCTCTATGACCCTCTGCTTTTCTAAATACCATATTGTTTGCAGTTCTGTGCCAAAGTTTACGATCAATGAAGTTAAATAAGAACAATCTCTCTTCTGTTACTACAGCCCTATATGCCCCCTATATGCGTTACCAAAAGCAAGCTGGTCCCATTTTCTTCTTTCGCCAAAACTGACCCATTCGTGCAATCGCCGTGAAGCCTATCTGGGGGAGAACGAATCCAGCTTCAAACACCCAGACAGCTGCCAGCACTCCAAAGAATTGCTTTCTTGTCTCTGATATTCTAACAGTCAGAAAAAAAAACTCGTTCCTAACTTAACAAATGGACAACCATCTTCAAATTGAAAATCCCATCGCTTCTTGCCCATTGAAGATTGGACTTGCAATCAAGGAGTCCTGGCTTCAATTCCCGGCATTGACACCCTTAATACCTTCGTATTGTAGCAATCTGAATATCATCAAATTTAATTTTTAATCGAATCCCAACCTAATTAAGATTGCTCAGGAATTTTCTTATTTATTTCCCTTGGTTTGCTGTTAAATAACAATTCTCGTTCTGAAAATTTTGTTAGTCAAACAATGAGAATTCCAAACTTGTTTAAAAACGAGCAAGTACTTAGTTTTTAAGTTCCTTACTTAAAATAATGAGAATTCATAGAATTCGAAACGAAATAGACTGTGTTCAGCGTAAAACTGCATTGCAATAAAGTACAAAGTGATCTCATTACAACGTAATGTTCAATATAACAGATAAAAAAAATAAAAGGGTTACAATACAAACAATCTATTTATGCCATTCGAAATCTTCAAATTCGCGTTTAAAAGAAACTTTGTTCATTAAAAAGTAATCAAACCACATGTGTTGTGGTCATTATAAAACTAAATTCTATTCTCGAATCAAAGATTTTAAAATAATGAGCAAGTGTCTGATTAATTTCATTATCTCATTCATAAGGAGAAACAAATTCAATCCAAATAAAAATTACATATGCATAGAAAATGGTTGTCATTAAACAATGCGAAAATAAAAATAAACAACGCGAAAAGTCTGGTACCCCCCAAAAAAATATGTAAATTTTCAACTGATTTTTCACATCGTAAATATCATCCCTTCTTCAAGAATTTTATATATGTCATACATAAAGGTCCAAAAAGGCCTACCAGTGGTTCAGATACCACCTAAACCATTAGACAACGCGTGAAATGGCGGAAAAAAATATGTAAATTTACAACTGATTTTTCACATAGTAAATATTATTCCATTTTCACGAAAATTATATATGTCATACATAAAGGTCCAAAAAGGCCTACCATTGTCTCAGCTGCGACCTTAGCCACGGGACAACGGGGAAAATGGCAAAAAGGCGGAAGTTTGACTTAAAAGTGTCTTGTAACTACTGTGTTGCACTCAGGCCCACCTCCAGCCGCAAAGAGTAGGGGGTCAAGAAAGATCAGGGAAGGGCTTGCGAAACATACATATAATTAAATATAAGTATTGGGGCAAGGAAAATTTACAGGGGCTCAGCCCACCCCCTGGCTGCGAGCCTGGACTTTCACTTTGTGATAACTTTGGTAAACTTTATTTTTATATGGGCCAGTTTAGTAACTTTGGACTTCGGCCCGTCACGATTTGCCTTTAGCTGTTAAGTGTTAAAATCCACACCCATGCCCCTGCCGGGACTCGAACCCGGGACCGTTGAGTCGATAGCCTACCGTCGCAGACCGCTCGACCACCCGGCCGGCTTTCACTATGTGTGAGAGGATTGGGTAGCTAATCAGTCAGAATCAATCAACGTAGAGTGTAATTATGTAACATAGACACAAAAGAAGAAGTGACCAGATTTTCAAATAAAGGGACGTTAAATCAATTAGTTACGGTTTTGAGAAAACTTTGGAAAATGTCGTAGCTATAATATTGAGAATAGAATTTGATAAATTGTCACAATTTCTCGTGACTAGAAATTTGTGTCACTGTTATTGGTATTGTAAATATCAGTTTTAGAAACTTTGAAGATTCACTAAACGTTTACTCCAAGCTATTTTGAACGATAATGTCGAACAAGCCCACAGCTTCTGACATTGATCGAAATTCTTCATCCGAGTGGATTGAAGACAGTTCGTGAAGACAGGAATTTTCTTTGTCAAGAAATGTGTACGTACATTGAACATAATTTCTCCACAGTTTGTTTTGGAAAATTGTAAAAGTAACTCGGAAATTTCTCTGAAATAAACAGCGTGGCTGTCATAACGTGCCATGTGAATGTAAGGATTTTGCTTCGGAAGTAATCACATCGCATACTGTACGCAGACGTTGCTGTGACCACGTGATATTAGATTTATTATATTTCTAACCGTTCTCAAGTTATTACGTGTTACATTTTATATTTTGCATGTATTGAATTCCACATGATTTCTACAAGTTATACTGAATATGAACGTATCCATATGTAATGTGAATGAGACCAAGTCCTGCATCTCTGGAACATGCTACATGCTCTGTCCGCCACCTTGGATTCTACTTATTTTCTTCAGGGGGTAAATGACATATCAAATTCCTCTGCAATTTCTTCAGGAACTCACTGATGCAATTTGTTTACCGTATCTTTAACCAGTCTCAAGTTATTTCAAGTTAATTAAATAACATATATATTTTAATTCCATAGTCCTTGAGTTACAACCACTGTCCAGTCTGTGAGTCTCATGCACAAGGCAACGGTGTTCAGTACTCTTATGCAAGCGTACGACTGCAGCGGCTTGGTAGGCAAGGCGGTTGGCGGCTCGGGTTCGTTTCCCATCCAGACAACAATATTTTTAGAAGAAAATATTACTTTATGCTAATATTCTTAAGTAGTAAATGTACATTCACATTACAGTATTTACAAGTCTATCACACAGCACATAGTAATGCCGAATATGTGAGAGAGAATAAAGAAGGATTAGTTAGTTTTCATTGCTTTTCGCTAATCACTGTCACTGATATAAATAAAGGTATATTTGTCAGTAACAAAATCGCGTGGGGATATTTTTATCAGTAATAAAAGAACAGAGATTGAGTAGTGACTCCATGACCGTGGTTACCTACAGAATTGTTTATCTAGATATGCACAAGCAGGAATAGTGAAATGAGAGGGAGTACCGCCTGTGGAAAAGGTTTAGTGAAATCGCCGTCTTCATGTAACGTAACTGGGAGGATTGAATCTTCCAGTGTGCGGAGATAATTATTATCAGATAAAGTGCCAAAGAAAACATTGCATCGATCACTCGAGTATGCCATATACACACCACACCAGAACTTTTCGTGTAGCTTGCATTCTACCTGGTTGATACCTATGTGGAATAGTGTTGGGTCTCTTCATTAGTAAATTACTAATATTTAATGCAAAAGTCTGATTACCCTAAAGTTGCATCAGGGCCTCTCGCAAAACTAAAGACGCCGATGCGGATCATACTCACTCATTTCATGTAGCATTTACAGCTTGTACGGAAGCCATTTATGTTTGAAGGCGACACGAATAACGTAGGTTTGACTGAGGCCACCTTCTCATAATTTACTTCGTGTGCTCTTCGTATGGCTTTTAAGAAGAGTTATCAAATCCACAGTTGCTGCCTCCGCATAAGTTGCGATTTTGGGCCACCGCTTTTCGGCTTATTACACCTACTTCCAGTTTGTCTATATTTGTGAATGAGTTTCACCACTGCATTATGTGTAATAGGATGACTTTCGTGGTATCTAGAGTTATTACCTTATCTGGCAATAACCGGCGCGATCTTATCTTATTTTGGCATTTTCGCCCATTGTTACAGTACTATGGAATTAAAAATATTTTTAAATTAACTTCGAATAACTTGACACTGGTTAAAGATACGATAAATAAATTGCATCAGTGAGTTCCTGAGAAAATTGCAGAGGAATTTGATATGTCACTTATCCCTATTCTTACTTGAAGAAAATAAGTAGAATCCAAGATGGCGGACGGAACATGTAGCATGCTTCAGAGATTGGTTTCGTTCACATTGCAAATGGATATGTTCATATTCTGTATAACCTGTAGAAAGTATGTGGAAATTACATGCAGAGTTCAATACATACCAAATATAAAATGTAACATACAATAACTTGAGAACGGTTAGTTAGAAATATAGTAAATCTAATATCACCAGTGACATTGTGAGAAAATTGCAGGTGTATTTGATACGTCACTTGCCCCTGTTGCCATTTGAAAATAATACGTTGAATGCAAGATGGCGGACCCAAGATGGCGGACGGAGAAAGTAGCATGCATCCGAAATGCAGTACTTGGCCTCATTTACATTTGATATGGTAACGTTCATACTGCGTCAAATCTGTAGAAATTATATAGCCCGCATTTGAATCACCCAAAAGATTTTACAAAGAATTCACAACACTTTCCAATCACCTAGCTCCTTCTAGAGGAAATTGCGAAACGTAAGAGCTTACACAGTTACACTATTTCTTTTTTACGTTGAAAGCTATCAACTGTGAAAATTTCATTCAAATCTGAGTGTGTCATTTAGGGAATGTTCCTTGTAAGTGACAACAAGAAAACAAATAATCGACAGCGCCTTCTTGTCTCTTCTAACCCCACTCTCCCCCATTACAAACCACCTATGTTCAGGCCTGTTCCTACCCTTTGCCCTGTGATGTGGTTATCAGTCACTACGCAAGAAACATTGCATTGTTAAAAGGAAAGTAAAAAACACGTCCTTCGCCTTCCTTTCCGTTTTAAACGTGCAGGCATGTAAAAAAAATACAAAACCCCTTTCCCAGATTAATTTGTTTTGAGAACTAAAACATATATTTTAGAAAAAAACAAAGGACGTTAAAAAATGTTTCCACCAACTAACTTTGGACAAGAAACAATAGCAATAAAATACGCAATTATCTCTATAAAATATATTTCTCAAGTTTCAGATACACTGAATTAAATTGGCTTTATTTGTCATTTTCAGCTTTGGCCGGAATGAGGTAGGCAGAGGATGGGAAAGCTTTTATAATTTACCAGGGACTTTCATAATTTACCATCCTGACATCGTAGTTTCGGATGCATCATAATAATTTCGGATATTCGGATCCGAGTTTTGGACATCCGGATCCAATCCCTACTTTGAACCATAACCATCTTCCAAGAGCTGTAGAGTAGAGGTGCAGCTCCGCCACCACCACCACCACCGTCTAAGCTTGCCTGCAGTGTCAAGTCATCGTCATTGAAGCCTCTGTGACTTTCGCCTGGCTGAATATTTGGCTTTTCTAAGTTCCAACCTTCAAAACATTTCTCTAAGAATATACACTCATCAGGAAAAATCCCTGACTTATAACACCTGGAACTGTTACAATCTTTCATTCAAAGATAGAAACTGTTCCCAAACATCTTACATTCAGCTCACAAACTGAAAATGTATAGAACCTCTATGCAAATAAAGAATATTCTTCAATCTAAGGAAATTCACTTCTGATTTCAGACCAAAACTAATTGATTGTGAGCTGAAAGTAAGATGCCACACTACAAAGCTTTTGACCGATCACAAGATCCCACGTACCTCCTCAATAACTGTCAAACGCTTCTTAAAATTCTCTTATTCCAAGAAAACAGTCAAATTTCTTGGCATCTCTCCAATTAGTTTGGCGTTCTCTTCCAAAAGAAAGTTTGGCACTCTCTTTGGCATTTCCTCTACTTTCTTTCATCATAAGGATATCTTTTCCTTCTGGGGAAAGGACTATGATGAGAACAGTGAAATCAACGTCTTGGTCTACGATGACACCTTGGCCGTTTCCTTACGAGGCATCTACTGCTTTGCCGACAATGTAGACGTCTGCATCGTCTCCAGCAATAATTGCTTCAATGCCCCAGCACTCTCAAAATGTTGAGCAAGCTGTGCAGTGAAGCGTTTCTTATTTTTTAATTACTGAGAAACGTGGGTGTAAGTTGGACAAGCGTTGTTTCCTCATTAAAAAAAAAAATCTGGTGTCTTTCTCTTCATCATTCGCCGTTGACGTTCTATTGCTTTTGTGTTCCAAGAACGTTTGGAGTACACATCGAAAATTAATGCAACTTTGTCCTTATAATGTCTACGAATGTAGGAGGAGATGACTGCCTCGTATATATCGGCAAATGTACCCTGTGGCCACATAACATGATGAGTGAGGAACCCTTTCATCTATTACAAAGAAAAATTGTCTTCGATTTCAATATTCCTTTCAGGTACGCGATCGAATATATTGTGTATTGAAGATTTTCTCCCCAAGAGGCCACTGCTGTCGAATAAAGACATAGGCACACTTGCCAGCTCATACTTGAAGTAATCTCTCAAATTATCTGGAGAATGAACTCTGCATAGGATTCTTTGAAATAACTCAGTTATACCAACTTCAATTACACGAGATCTTTGTCAACTCTAACAGTATAGGATGATGTATACATTGTTTTTGTCATGATGGAGTGATGGACCGCTTAAGTTTGAAGGAGCCAAACATTCATGTAAGGAGATCTTCCTTGTCCATAAACGGAGAGTATTGTCGTAACCACAGTTCTTTTTTTTTTTTTTTTATGAGTACGCTCATCGACTTTACTTCTCCCACTTCTCACAAGGATTAGAGAGTGGATCGGAGATATTCTCTAATATTTGTTTCTCAGTTCAACATGTTGGTTGATGGAGAATGCATGTGTGTTGCAGAAATTTTCAATCGGTTCACATACATGATGGGCTGCTGGCAGACCACAAATCCATCTATTCAAGACATTGTCAGTGAAGCCCCTTCCATGTGAAATATCCCCAATGCTTTTCATATTTTTTCTTTACCAAGTCGGTCCAAACCACGCCAGCGTTTATCAGGGCGTCTTGCGGTGAAATAGCTTTCTACAGTCAATTTATGGTACTCTTCCGGCTTCATGGTACTTTTCAGATTCTCCATGTCCTGCAGCTGCAGGTATAACTGGCAGGCCTTTGCGTAGAGGAAGTGTCCTACTGCATGGTAGATAGGAAGCATAGCCCTCACGCACTTTAGATAGATTTCCCAATTTCTCACCCGCTCTGCCTGAATGAAATGCAACATGCAAGGCCAGCTCAACAAGCTCACGATACTGAATCCATAACCGTGAAGCTTTTCCTCGTTGTTTAATACAACCAATGGCGTCAAGAAGCTGAATTTTAAGCGTACCTACTACTTGGTGAACTAAAGTTCCTGGAAGGAAAAAAAACAGTAATTAATTTAAAATGCACGATACTCTGTTGCC
Source organism: Lepisma saccharinum (assembly GCA_022664845.1). Taxonomy (NCBI): domain Eukaryota; kingdom Metazoa; phylum Arthropoda; class Insecta; order Zygentoma; family Lepismatidae; genus Lepisma; species Lepisma saccharinum. The sequence continues at coordinate 14,260 of JAGDQP010029821.1, read as the reverse complement.
ATCTACTGAATTTCAGCACAGCTCAGCGCAGCGTTTCTTAACCTTTTTCATCCTGCGACCCCCTTTTACCACGTCTTCTACCCCAGCGATCTATAAAAGTAATTTTCTCCTTTATAATAAGCAGTTTCTTATCAGTTTGTATTTTAAGGCTTCAACAATCACACAAACATATAACTCTATCACATAAACATATGATAATTCCATTTGCAACTTCATACTTGGATGGTAAGCAGATCGAGGCAGTCGTGTGGTCTGAGGCGTTTGGCCATCGTCTCCAAGATCGCAGGTTCTAATCCATCGTGGGACATGGATGTTTGTGTTGCACTTATTTAATCGTGACGGGTCGAAGTCAAAAGTTACTAGAAATGTCCCTTATACAATAAAATTTACCATAATGTTATCTTCGATGGTGCATATTAAAACAAAGGTCTGAAACCGTTTATCACTTGAAAAAGACGACTTGATGTGTCAGGAAAATTGAACCGAACATTTCAAACTGAATTTGGCACTAACCTTAAACTTAAGCAATTTTGGTAACGTTTAATGTTTCTTTTATTATTTTTATTATTTTATGTAATATTTACTTTTCATTTCAAAACATGACATTTCATTTGCTGTATTTGATAATATATATCCTTATTATATTATCCAAAAAGTATTCAACAAATTACATTATCTTCAGTAAAAAGTCGCTTAGCATCTTCCAACGCATATATCTACTCAGTCCAGAAACTCACGATTAAATATCAAGAAAGTTGAAATTGAAAATATACAGAACGGTTATTCTGTGAGGTAATACAAATGAATACATAAAAAAATATATATAGGCTATTATGTATTCATTGGTCATACTTTACAATTACGAAAAGTTGGAGTACGACCCTAGCAGATGAACATAAATTACGTGTGTTTGAAAATAAGGTCTTGAGGAAGATATTCGGGCCGAAACGCGACGAGGTTACTGGGAAATGGAGGAGATTGCATAACGAAGAGCTTCACGTACTTTACGACTCACCCGATGTTGTAAGAATAATGAAATTGCGGCGACTAAGGCGGTCAGGCCATGTAGCTCGCAGGAGAGAGAAACGAAGATTATATTCCATCGTGGTTGGTAAACCGGAGGGAAAGAGACCGTTAGGAAGACCGAGACAACGTTGTGAGGAGAAGATTGGAAGGGATCTTCGTGAAGTAGGTGCATGTTGGTGGTGAAAACTGGCTTGATCTTGGTCAGGCTAGAATCCTATGGAAAACGTTTGATACTGCGGCGGATACTACGAGCTCCGTAAGCCATAGAGTAAGTAAGTTTAGCAATTATAAAAGCAGCAAGCAGTATAAATGTAGTTTCCACCTACAAGACTCTAGTTAAATTTATTTTTTCATCTCCTCTCGCGACTCCCTTGCACACAACCCGCGACTTCTACGTTGAGAAACTCTACCACACTGTAGCGTAAACGTGGCAAATCAAATGCTTACATATTTTCGCCCTTTTTTCGGCGTCTGCTACAGAAATACGGTAATTCGTATACAAAACATACATTTTTTGTCCATTTTTTGAGGAAAATTTTTGTAATAGAGGTTGTTGCCGAAAATCGAGTAGTTTTGCTTCAAGATTAAAAAAAAACTCTAAAAACAACAACAACAAAAAAGTTTTGCTGGGTGAGAGGGAGTCGCACACCCCGTAGGGGAGGGAACTTTTGTTTCCAACTACTAGAACCCCAACGAGTATGATAGAAAAGTATCAAAACAATTTGACTGTACCATAAGTCTATGAATCGTTTCTTCTGAGACTCGCGAGACGAGACCGAGACCAACCTCTCGAGAGAGAGACTGAGACGAGACTCAGGTTAACAATTGAGATCGAGAACAAGATCAAGACCAGAATTTTCGGGTCGAGACGAGACCAAAACTAAGATCGTCCTCCAAAATTCAAGACGAGAACCAGACTGTTGTCAGCCTCGTCTCGTCTCGATTAAATCCTTAGTTAACAGTATAATGAGTACATCTGAAGTACCTCAAAGGTAAACTACACTATGCCAGTCATTTTTTGCAAAACTCAAGCTCAGTTTATAGACTTGTTGATTCGAGTATGCTTTTTCCCATTTTTTATTTTTATTTTTTATTTTTATTTTTTTGCGATAAAGTATTGTGTTATCAATTACCACTTCTCCTATAAGACAAACAATGACATATCTGTGTATAGCTCTTTGTAATAGTGTAAATAGGTGACCGATTTAATAATTCTGTCGTGTGAGATTATTTTCTTACGCTCGGGGGAGTATCTATTACCCATCCCCTGACTTCCATATTTTAAACAATAAGTACTTTTACTGGTTTCTGCATTGAACGTATATTTCAAAGTAGCTATATGATATTCACATATGGTAAACTAGCAGTAGGTAGAACAACAATCATGAATGTCCTTGTTGACATTCTTATGCCAGTAAATTGTCTTCGCATTACCCAATTCAATAGAAAACGAGTGTAACGTAATTTGTTTACAACTCCATGAATTATAGCTCACAACATTTGATTATCTTCATAAAGTTCATAGCTAATAATCCTTAAACTTGAAGTTTGATCAAGTAATAATCATAGATACGAATTCCGTACATTTTTCAATATCATCCATAAAATTGAAAACATCTGCACTAAAAAAACAAAGGAAGTCAACTGTTCTGGTCAACACTATTTTGACACAAAATTCTGAATCACCCATCGAGTTAGAATTGTTAAATATTTCATCATTTTATCATAACAATCCACTCACCCTCTATTATTTTTTTTTTAAATTGTGACCTTAAACTGAAATTGTTCTTAAACTAGTTCACGTGACATATTTCCATTCACCCTTTCTTCTTAAACAACGGCCTGAACATTCTTAGAGTATTTGCCAACATATAATATTAAAGTTCCACAAATCATATACTTTTGTACGCTACTGTACAATACATAGACATCATACTTTTCATATTACAGCTACATTCAATCTATCATACACCACAACATCCACATCCTGACACAAATCACAAAATTCATTATTCACTGATCATAAGTTCATAGAATCAATACATGGAATGATTAAAATACATAAATATTTATATTATATACAATTTTTATGTAAGTGCTAAAAGGTAGTTTCTCTATAATCGCACTATTTCCTTCAGTCAGATTCAATGCATTTAGCAATTTTATGGCATCGTTCTTAACTTAGTGTAAAAAGAGAAGGTTGTGGCCATACAAAATTAAAACGACCTCATAAATAAAGGCATCTAAACCCAAATTTGAAGTTCAGTTCAGTCTCTCGTTTTTTACCCCTTTCGTTTACGCGACAGTACTCGTATGTGTATAAGAGTCTGAGTGCATAAAGTGCAAAAAAAATACCATAAAGAAGGCCTTACGAGATTGAAAACTGCTTTATAAATCAATGTCTCTGAACCCGATTACTCCCGTCATTAGTATTTTCTTCGAGCTCCTTTTATTTCCGGAAATTTATCATGGCTTTTGTTACTCCCTATTCTCATCCTATATACGAGTAATCATTGCTGTAGTCGCAAATTTTTCACAGGCCACGAAGTTTATGAAGCTTTAAGTGGAGATCATAGTTAGACCGTTCGCTACCGTATTTTTAATTAAAATCTTATGTTGTATTTTTTAACCGCAGACTTGGAAAAAAAAGGAAGGCATATACTACAATGCGCGTTTAAAAAATCCATTATTCATATCTTGAGAAAATACACGATTTTTTTTTAACAGATATTTTGTTTTTTAATGCCAAAGTTGTTTTAATTTTTGAATTTATTTTTTTAAGGCCTTTAGACGACTTTGACTCCTCAGGCGGATTGGATAATAATGGAATGATTTGGTGGAATGAAGAAAGTGGGAGGAAACGTGAGCACCCCGAGAAAACCCACCCACGCACACTGTGTTTGACCATCAAAAAGCACACATGGTATGAGCAGGGATCGAGCTGATGACCTCACGCACCAGAGGTGAGAACAGTATATTTGAGGATCTTACTTTCAAATGGGTTCATAACCAGTACAGCAAATTTTAAAACAGACGTAAAAAAAATATTAATAATTGTACGAATTATCTAACATTGTAACCAGAGGCACTGAGCATTGGATAAGTCATACACAACCAATCTTTTAATTTATCAATAAGAATTTATTCTTTGTACCAGTAAACAAATTTAGAGGAAATAGCTAAATACGATAAACAAAATACAAGCTACCGTTCAGTTCCTCCATTTACATTTTGGGTTTCAACATATGTTTTTCCCCCTTTCAATACAACGACTTCGAAATGGGAACATTCTGTCCTTCGCAAACCCTGATTCCAGGAAGTTTATTGTTTCTTTCTGTTCCTTCTCCGATAGTCAATATTACAACTCTTCAAGTTCTACTTACCACCAGCTTGATAATGCACCCACTCCCCTTCAGCGGGTGGCTGAAACAATGCCTCCCCTTGTGCGGTCACATGAAAGTGCAGGAGGTCAACCAAAGGACGCAAATGCAAGGGGACAAAAACAGGGAAAGGATTAGCAATCAGTGCCTGAGGACTTACCTGCCTTCGTTTGCTCCAGATGTTCCTCGTCAATAGATTTTCGTTGTTGAAGGCAACCACAAGAGCACAAGATTTTTGTGTCATTTCAATCATTTAGTGGCGAACAAGTGCAATGGAGGGTGCGTCGATCCCATGGGCTGTCAATATAGGAATTTTTACTTCGGAGCATACACCAGAAGAACCTCAGCATCAGATAGACACAAAAATTAAGATGAATATCAAGGAAGACAAAGGTATTTATTTCTATCTAACTTGCATTAATATATTCAGCGCTTAAAGCAGATCGGCCCATGCTGCATTTTGATTAAAAAAAAAAAACGTGATTTAAGAATATACAATTTACCGTGTGTACATTATCAGAATTATTTGATTTTATTAAAATAGTTTTACTGAGAAAAGGCCGATCAAAATACTATACGATCTACCTGTGGCTCAGCAATGAAAAAAAAATCTGCCGCTCCTATTGGTTAACATTGAGCACCATTTATGATTTTTTTTTTTTTTTTTAATTATGGTCCTTAGGCATCTCAGACTTTGGTTGGGATATGGTGGAGAGACAATGCTGGATAGTGGGCCAGGGCCTAGTTTGCAGGCACCGGTACCATCCAGGCTTTTACCTGGTATGACTGAGGGAAAACCCTGGAGAAATCTCAGTCAGGATGGGCGGTTGCTGGGTAACATTTATGAAGTTAGATGTTCTTCTGTAAATGATATATATATATATATATATACTTATGGAAGATGATCAGGGATGCTTGCACCCGCTCAATGGCGGTGTCACCCCCTTAAAATTTTCGAACAATCCTAACTTTAAAAAATACGGTTAAAATCGAAAAAACTAAAAAAAAATACTTATTTCATACATCCCTCAATTTTGACTTTGAACCCCATAAAATTGGTGTCGCCGTGGCTCAGGCGGTAGCGCGTCTGACTACGAATCGGGCGGTCCGGGCTCAAATTACGGCCAGGACACTGGAATTTTTTGTCGCAGTGCATGCGTATAACACAGCGGATAGCTTTACCTTTTTAGTCCCCCCACAAAAAATTGAAAATTCTGGAAGAATACCTGTAGAGCTGAATATGGTGGAGTGTTAGGATGATGTACGAGAAGTGTAGATAAATAACTTGTTCACGCTCACAGCGCCATTGTGTTTGAGGGTTTTAAAGGGTTTTCCTCAGTCTAGGAAGGCAGGAATAATACGGAGAATATTGGCTTTCAAGGATTTTACCAGGAGGGGAAAAGTAAAATTTACGAATGTAAGACCAGTTGATTTCATTTTTACATTCTTTTATCGAGTTCACAATGGTTCGTGGTGTCCTCGAAACTGGTAACGTTGATTTCCCCCACGTCATACAATGATGAAATTTTTCACAGGGATGTAAATTGGGTGACTACAATATTCCATCTTTACTTTCATATATGTCTATATATTTATATAATTTAAAAGCATATTTTAGTATGGACTTTTTTACCCTAAAATAAATACTAGCCTGCAACGAATTTGAGTATAGCGGGCTGCAGAACACTTTAGGATTTGGGTCACAAAGCATTAGCTTGAGACGAAGTGAGCCGAATCCCGAAATAACTCGAAAAAAAATAATAAATACCATTTAAAAACAAACTTTTCTTAAACAATTCGTTCTAAAAATTAAAACAAAAATATGTTTATGCATGACTAAAAGGAAAAGCACGAGGCGCCGCAATTCGAGAATTTATAGAGTGACTGTATATGAGAGCGCGCCTCATGCTTTTCTTTTTAGTTATGCATAAACAATTATTTTTTTTACTTTATAGTACGAATTGTTTAAGAAAAGTATATCTTTGAAAAGTATTTTTTATTATTTTTTTCTAATCATGTTTTTGGACAGATTATATTCGCATCAACACCGGAGCGTAGAAGGGGTGTGGAATTTGGTTTACAGTCTTATGACCATGTAGGAGCGAATCCAGTTTAGGATAAACACGGTCAAAATAACCTAACCTAATGTATAGGCTCGAACGTAATTTAACCTTCAACTAAACATCACCTATGTAATGGAAACGAAATATGAAATATTAGGGGAAAAATGACAGTGGGTTAAGTTCGAGTACGAGTTCGAGTCAATTCTAGAATCAAGTAAAGTAAATAATTTTGATGTCAGCCAAAGGAGGAAGAGGCCAGGCAAAATTCTTGATATCAGTAATTCTGGAAATTCGTTGTCAGAATTCGACAAAATAATATTCCTAGCAAGTCAGGCGACTTATCCGACGTCGGCATTTGGTTGGCGAAGTTGTGGACCAACGGCGACCCGGAAAAATGACCCGACAAACAAACGCTACTTATGGGTCGTGACTACCGTCCCCCAACTACGTATTTCTCGGTCGGGGTCGGCATTTGGCATGCTGGGTTACGTTCAGTTAGCAACATGTAACCGTTGCATCCATGTTGGAATGTATTATGTGGAATGAGGGTTCTTGTTCTCAAGACTATTCTGTCTGTAGTTCTTAGACAAGGTGAACCAATAGAGATTTTCCTTTGACTTTCATGGGGTCGAGTCTTCATTCTAAGGATGGTGCTTCTAGCTTAGATAAGATGGAAGTCTAAAAGCATGAAGGGAATTGTTATTGAAACCTGACTCGCTGCCATAGGGGCAAACTCCCCTAATATTTACATGATCCCACATAACAATCCAATTTTATGTGTGCAAATATAGGTACAATAACATATGTAAGATCATGTATCGTGACTAGTGACTCCCTAAATTTTCCGTGACCCCATACATTTTGTTACTGGAAGCGCGACTGATTGGAACATATTTCGCTTCTTTCGACCTAGTCGTAAGTACGCATTTTCTTCATCTTGCACATGAATGAATTTTCCATTTAAAAGTCAAATGAAATTCCTTTTCGAGGAAAATTTCCATACTTCATACCACACATTACAAGTTAGTAAACTGAGTTGAAAAACATTACGAGTCGCAGTTAACCGAATTTTGATGTAGTAAAAAATAAAAATTTGAATTTAGTAGTTAGCAGATGATTTTTTGAGTTTTTCCATTTCGTTTTTTTTTCATTACTATGTAGATTGTACGAACAAATTGAAATTGTACATGTATTACAGCATGTCCTCTATAACTTTAAACATACTTAAGTTTTTTTTAGTTCTTTGTAAGTACAGTAAAGTGTCATGTCACCCCCTAAATCCTCGAGAGCATCCTCAACTTAAAAATTTGTGCGGTCCAAACTCCACTAATATTCTCCCAATTTTGACTCTACACCCCCCAACTGAAAATCCTGGCGGAATCCCTGACTACATGATTATGGTAGTGGGCCTATATTTGAAAAATTGTATTTAAAATAAAGTTGTTCTTTTAAAACATGTAGGCCTAGTACAGTACTAAACTATAGTATGCAAATCACTATGTTTTCAGTTTTACTGAATCCCCTTGGTCCCATCAACTTCAGTTAAACGAGACTATGTAATGCTGTCGTAGCTTAGTGTTGATTTCGCATTTAACAAGTCGTGGGTTCGCGTCGAGGGGTCATCCAACCTGACTAAGGTTTCCCGTGGTTCCAATAAGCCATACCGGCCAAATGCTAATATGACACCTTCAATAAGACCAGGGCCGATTCATGGTTGTCTCCAATGAACAGTGGCCCTTGAGTTCGTTAAATAGATTATGATACATTGTATTCTGCCACAAGGGACTCTGAGAAAGGAGAAATTTTGGATGGAGAAGACGTGCTAAAGATGGGAACAACACTTCATAGTGGGTTCGAAACCACTACGTTCAGGGATTTTCTGCTTAAAATCGAACCTGAGACCATTTGTTGATAGTGACGAGCAGGCCCACTCATCCACCAGAAACGCTAACTATATAATTATGATGATTCTGTTTAGAGGCAGGTCTAGGACCTGAAGGTCCATGGCAGGATGAACTAATGGTAGTTTGTCATTGTCTTCCAACAGATGAATCAGAGCTGAAACAGGTCATCGGGTTACGTCTCTTAGATTTTTCAGCAAAAGGAAGGAAAGGGGGATATGTAAGGAAACATTTAGGATGAGTCCCATTTTGACTGTTGGTATTAATTCTCAATGTGTAAAACTCTGACGTAATGTCATTTGATAAAAGTAATATTTTGTTAAGTCGACTTCTTTCGATAAGCTATTTGTTTGTTACTTATTGACATGGAAATACAATTCTTTTGAAACATTTCAACAAAATGTCTCATGTTGAAAGTGGTTAATAATTTATTTCCTTTTAAAATGAAGTGATAGTTACGTGTTTAAATGGGAATGGTGTAATGAGAGTAAGTGATAAATAAATATTCTCATTTCCCCTAAAATGGCGGATGTCTTTCTTAACGTGTAGCTGTTCGATTGTTACTCATAATTATGTGACGGGAAAAGTTCGATTGAATCAAATTTGAGGTGTAAATATAATGAGGTACATACTGGGGGTACAGCATATAAACTTATCCTTTTATTTTTCTACTAGGCCTACAGCGTTAATTCACTTCAAATTTACGAAACTAAACACAGCTATTGAATGTAATTTGATTTGTGGTGTTTAGGGATCTCAGGCTCAGAGCGGGATAGGGAGAGGCTATTGGAAGGTAGTCGGTACTATCCTGGCATTTGCCTGGTGTGACAGGAAAACCTGTTGGGATGCGCTAGCGCTCGGCTCGTTCTTAGGATCTTCCGAATCCTAAGCCAGCGCTCTACCAACTGAGCTATGAGCGCCCGTCGAAATACGCACTGTAATTCAGCTTATAATTGTTGGTCAAGTTTGAGATTATTTCATACAATTCTTTCGTTTTCCATCACCATATAATGAGAGCTTCAATGCTTTAAATTGAATTTAAGCACCTATCGCTCAATCCTTTTGTTCTTTATATTCATAACACTGTTTTGAGGCGTGCGGTGGCTCAGTGGTAGCGAATTGAGCTAGTCGTGTGGTCTGAGGCGTTAGGCCTAGTGACTCTAACGTTGTGGGTTCGAATCCCACCCTGAGCATGGATGTTTGTGTGTGCTTTTAACTTAGTTCTAAGGCTTAGTTCTTAGGTTAATTTCTAACTTGAGAAATTAAGGAAAATAAGTTAAAACTAGTAAAATAAAGTTTACAAAATGGCAGTGTTCACCTCCCCAGTAGCACACGTTGATTTTAGATTCATTTCGTTGTCGGTTTTTAAAAAATACGTTTATTTTTCAATCATATTTCAACAAAGACGTCATTGCGTTGATAAGACGTTAATACAACGTGTATTCAATATGTTATTTTCAACTATGGTATAATAGATTTTGTTTGATGCATTTCTATGTCAAGAAATATAATTAAAAATTAATTGATTGACACAAACTAATTTTGGTGTTCTCACGTGCACGTTGAAAACAGATTGAATTTTAAACCATATTTTAGCATTTCGTTGATACGACGTTAATGTGACGTACTTTCAACTATTATTTATACCATGTCCTCGATGTCTTTTCACACTTGTATTTCTAATTTAATTTCTTAAACATTATAATTGAAAGCAAATACAATGAAAATAACTATATTTTTCATGTTTTCATTTGTATGTTGAAATCAGGTTGAATTTTAAACTATATTTCAATGAACAATTAATTTCAACGATACAGTGAAAGAGTACTGGCTTCTCCAGGTGGATTCTTGGATGAGTGGTCAACGCGTCGAGCTATCAACGAGAAGAACACAGATGATAAAAGCAACGGATAAAATGAAACAAACTGTGTGTATACCAATAGACAGCATTCAAGCTCTGTTTTGACCAACTAAACCCGTCTCTTCATCGTTTCTTCTCAACCATTATTCAACGTCGAATAAAGCGTTGAACAAGCGGACATTTCGGTACATTCACAACGTTAACATAACGTTTCGGTACTAACGTTTAATCCACGTATTTTCAACGTTTCTGTGTTACTGGGGCTCTGGTGCTAGAGTTCATCGGTTTGATCCCTGCTCATGCCATGTGGGCCTTGTGGTGGCCAAACACCGTGTGCATGGGTTCTCCCGTTTCCTCCCACTTTCTTCATTCAACCAATTCATCCAAGCGGTCTGAGCCAAAGTAGCCTAAAGGCCTTATAAATTAAATTCAAAATTCACTAGTAGGTACTATTTTCTAACCTACTATTCTTCACTTTTTAGCCTTCCTGCAAGCCATTTATTCTGATTTTTAAAATTTTTAATAGCATGATCTTCGTTTATTATTATTATTATTGTACGCAGTGTTGTGGTCATAACATTAATATGGTCGTCCAAGTTAATGAAAATATTCTTTGTAACTTATAATCGCATATACTGTATTCATCACTAGTGAATGGTCTTCATTGACCAAGAGAACTAGGATGAAACCAGTTCCTCTGGAATGTTAGTTGATCTAGTTTTGATTTCCAAATACTAGTTACACAGATTGTCCCATTTTCCAGTATTTAAGAAGGCGGGAAAAATTCAGTGAGCATAACTTACTTGTATAAGCCCACACATTTAATTAGAAAAACTATCGTAAATTGCATAAGTGGAAAGACAACGCCAACAAAGAAATTAACTTAGAGAGAATGAACGCGTTGGGTGGCTGTTACCTGGCAACTCCACTTTTCTGTCCAGCTCGTTTTGACACGCTCTGTTAATTCCTGCCGACAATATTCCATTGACTGGCGGTCTAAAACAGCAACTAACAACGAGATGCGAAAAGGTTTTGGTAATTCCCATCGGTGTCCTTTGTCGCCATTTGTCCAGACACGGAAGATGCTATCTAACATCCAACAAGACGCCGATGAACCTTAACGGCCAGATTGCAATTTGTTCTTTGAGATGATATGGAAATTCCATCTCGTTACCACCCCTTTTCTTTTCTCTATACACTGTTAAAGTCGACGTCATTGCCGCGCGGTATCCTAGCAACCAGAATGACTGGCTTTATACACAGGGAGTAGCATACGAGTTTAGTATGGACGAAAAAGAGAAAACGGTTTTCTTAACATATTTATAACATTTAAGAATTGTACCTTACAATATGACTTCATACTTTGCGTTTGACTGTAGATACTATGCTTGTTAATTCTTCAGAGTTCCAAAGAAAAGACATTAGTGTTATGGACGAAGATGTGTAGTCTATTTACAATCCATTTTGTTTTAGATTTGGCAATTCTATTTTGTTTCAGAAACTCTCTCTTTGCTAATATTTAAAGTTTTAGTAACAACATTAAATTATTTTGTGTATTTATATTTTAATATGTTTGTTAATTGCATTCAAGGGGGCATGAAACAATTGTTTGTTGCCTAATTAATGTTTTACTAAGGCACTTTCAGTAATTGTTTATATTTGTTACAACAGATTCACAATCGATATTTACGCTAGTGGTAGGTACTTTACCCATTTAGAACATGAATGATGTAATTTTTCATCTGTTGGATTAGATAGCGGCTAAAATAACGACTGTAATGGATAATCCTCAAAATTCTAATGGAACTGCAAATACCAGGCAAAAGCTATCGTGTGGAGTTGATTTATTATATGTTTACCTACAATGGATGCATAACTACTTTGTATGGAATCTAGAAAGAACGAGGACAGATTCCATGTACTGAATGTAACAGTGTTAGTTACAATAAAGCTGTATATTTCAATACACGTGGCGCAATATTAGCATTTGCAATGGCTAATAAATAATACTTCAAAATTCTCTGAACTCGGTGCCGATAAGTGTTACCGAAAGAAAACTTTGTGTTTGATTTGAAATTACTTTTCTATTCTCAAGTTAGGAAGACCTGTATCAGGCATAGCCAACTTCTTTCTTTACGAGAATCATTATATGATAGTGACGTATAGACAGAACTTGGATAAAAATTAACTCAGCAGTTTTTCAATGCTATAGATGTATTTAATTGCTATTTTTGTAAAATCATTTTACTACTGGAATAACAATATATTCCTAGAATACTTGATTGTAATTCCAGCGACCAACTATCCTGAGTGAGATTTTTTGCAGGGTTTGTCCTCCGCCACACCAGACAATAGCCGGGATGATACCTTCAACTTAAACCCTGGCCAACACCTTCCGGTATCTTTATATCCTGAGTCTTATATGCTTGAAGGCCATAAATATATTTAAATTCAAATACTTGATTGTAATTATAAGTTTGATTACATATATTATAATTTACTGTAGTTTTTACCTTATCGCGGACGTCACAAATTATATGACGGGCCGCGTTCAGATCACGGCCTTTCTGTTGGCGGAAACAGTGTTTTAGAACATTGCATGGACGTAACAAAAGTGATAGGCAAAAAATAAAAAAAGTCTACAGGCTACAGGAACTAACAAAAAAGACATGCTTAGTACAGGCGATTCATCTGCTGGTAACTTCACAAAAGTGGATCTTACCTGTAAATGTTCGCGTGTATCAAGCTAATGTACAGATGCTTATCAGAATAATGGAAACACCTGTAGTTGGCAACACGTCAGATGTATTGGTTGGCAGTGGTGTCGTGGCGACCGCAGCGCCGGACTGCTGGTGGTGGTGTGTTAGGTCGGTCTCCATACTACGTCAGGCGTCGTGGAACAGGAGTGTGCAGTGGCTGCAGCAGACGGAGGTAGTGTAAAATGGGAGACCTCTCAGAGTTTCAAAGAGGGCAAATTGTTGGTGCGCGGTTATGTGGAGTGAGTGTGACGGCAGTGGCTAGTATGTTAGGTGTGTCGCCAGGGACAGTGTCGAAGGTGATGACGGCCTACACAACACACGGGAAAACCACATCGGGGAAGCGGAACAGTGGGCGGAAGAAAAGCATCAGTGACAGGGCACGCCGGGTATTAAAGCGCATTGTCACGCGGAACCGTCGTGCCACTGCGGCGCAAGTGACGGAGGAACTCAATCAGCACCTCCCCCAACCTGTTTCGACACTCACAGTCCGCCGCGAATTACATGACATGAACTTACGGGGTCGTGTTGCACGGGCCAAACCTCTCATCAGGGACCAGAACGCTTTAGCACGCCGCAAATGGTGCCGCGACCATGCAACTTGGACCGTTGACGACTGGAAACGTGTGGTATGGTCGGATGAGTCACCATTCACCCTATTCCAAACCACGGGCCGTGTTTATGTGTGGAGAACGCCCAAAGAAGCGTATGATCTGCAGTGTCTTCGCCCAACTGTGAAACATGGCGGCGGCACGGTGATGCTGTGGGCCGCAATATCATGGTTTTCATTGGGTCCTCTGGTCACACTTCGCGGACGCATCACTGCCAACGATTATGTCGCAATTTTAGGAGACCACTTGCATCCTATGGTCCGGATGTTGTTCCCGGACAATGACGCCATATTCCAGGATGATAATGCACCCATTCACACAGCTGGAGTTGTTGCAGCGTGGTTTGAGGAACATCGGGATGAAGTTCAACACCTCCCCTGGCCCGCCCAATCCCCAGATCTCAACATAATTGAACATCTGTGGTCCATCTTGGAAACACGACTCCGGCGACGATTTCCACCTCCATCCTCTCTCACAGAACTGGCCGATGCCCTGCACGAGGAATGGTGTAATATTCCACTTGCTACCATTCACGACCTCTATGCCTCCATCCCACGTCGCATCAAGGCTGTTCTGAAGGCGAAAGGTGGCCCGACACCATATTAATCTGGTAAGTTGCACTTTCGTTCAGGTGTTTCCATTATTCTGATAAGCATCTGTAT
>JAGDQP010029820.1:2290-23083 GCA_022664845.1 Lepisma saccharinum | reverse complement strand
CTTGAGTGGTTTGTAGCTTATACACATGAAAGAGTTGGTATTGGAGGGCTCTGCGGATAGCTGTTCTTGTTACTAGCGATTACTATCAGAGCTGAAAAAGGGGTAACTTTTAAAGACTCAGATCAGGTCTGGCCCGGACATAGGTGACTCGCGACAAGATCCGAAACTTGACCCGAATGAGCTAATTGACACGGTGACCCGGTCTTGACCCAACTGGCCAGACTGACGCTATTACGGGATGACCTGATGATTGCGTATGACCTCTCTCGCGTGTCCCGTTTCGTGCTTTGGGGGTTAAAACCCACGATCCCAACCTCGCCTGAAAAAAAAAACACTGTTCATTGAAATGTAACAATGTAAAATAAGGAAGGAATTAAAGTTTGCTTTGCCATTCGGGACACCAGGTCTAAATCAGATTAACAAGTCAGGTCGGCACCCATGCATAGACTCAGCCCAAAAATTGGACCCAAATTACCCAACTGACTCGTTTTAGGTCTGATTTCCGTTTGGCTCGAGGTACTGTTTTTTTTAGGTTGCTTTAAAATGCAGCTTGCACAGTGTCAACAGCCTTTTGAACACATCAGATCTTCCACTTTTGGACAAGTGGTGAACTCTTTAAAGTTATGTACCCATCACTGTATGCTGCCTTTTTAGGAGGCAGGGGTTGAGGATTATTGGCGAAATTAACGTTACAGGGCAATCGATGACTTGGACTGTGTATATTACACACGCATATTGCACTTTCTCTTGAGGGGTCGTCATTTTCATTCACTTACAATCAGTAACAATGATGAAACATAAATCTTCCAACAATTGATATTTCTACAATCACTACACAGTTTCCTTTGTAAGCATCAAGCTTTGTCAGTTCTCTCTTCCTATAGAACCATGTTCCAAAATTTGACGAGTTTATTTTTCAACTTCTAATTCGGAAGTATACTATTTTGTCTTCGCTTCTTGGTTGGATGGTATGTCATCATATTGTCAGAGAAACAGGTGAGGAAACCGTCGCAAAACGTTCAATGTGAAACGTATTGTGAAGAGAGTTAATTATATGAAGCTAATTATCCTTGCTTAATGAATATTTTATATTTTACTAAGAAGGGAACTGTCTCTGGTGGAAACCACACCCCAACATAAAACTTCCATACTGCATTGTTGATGTGTTCAAATAAACACTCCTGTAGTGCTACTTTTTTTGTAATTCAGATAATAACGAGTTACAGGACTTCAAAGTGTGCGAAATTTTGTTCTGAGCACCTTCAAGGTAGGCAACACTGTATACGTATGCGTTAGGGAATTGTGTATTTGCCATTTATTTTCATATGAAATGTTAGTCTGAAGATAATTTGTATATCAAATTAAAGTTATTGATGAAGTTGACGTATTAATTACTTGCACTGATTTCTGCATGTAAATATAGGACTACCCGATGAAAATTCCAATCCCGTTTATTGTGAAACCGATTCATTTCCAGGAAGGATCCCGATACGCGGCATTTGTAATTTTAAGGACAATGTACTATTGTAGTCAAGCATTGTATAACGTCCCATTTTCTGCTGTCTTGTGATATAAAGTGAAATTTTCTTAAATGGCAACATGCATCAGGTGACGTATCATATGAATGGTCTTTCGATTCTATTTAACGAACATATGTGATTCTTTACTAGTTTGTTTGAAACCTTGCTACAAATTAACTGTGAAACTCTCAAATATCATAAACTGAAACTTGATAGATGACGTAATATTTTACACTTTTAAATGTTACAATCACTCTAATTGACATCATATGCAGAAAAGAACATTCTGGAAATACCACTGTGATAAATATATACGTGTTGTCCCATATTCTGTAGTCTAATATCACCCAACCCCTGTGATAAACTTGGTAATGAATCAAAATTAAATTCGCATGGGATGGTATTCCACATATACGTTGGAGAGGGGAAGCACGTAGGTTCAAACTTTGCTGCCGACTGAAATGTTCAAGACTTCAACATAACAAAAGTTTTTCAGAGTTTCTATCAATTTCACCAGCTGAAAGTTGTTTCAGCATCTAACAGAAAAAAACAAACCTTGGCCGATAACTTCCAAGCCTTAGTGACGAAAGAGTGATTTCCAAGGGACACTATTACTCAGACAATTTGTAAAGGGACAAGGCATAAAGAGAATTCAAGTCAATCTAATTTAATGTCTGATCTAATTGCAAGACATTCAGTTTCCTTAAATCAAAACCCAAGCAGCTAATAACCCAATTGAAAATCTTCATCTACTTATGATGGAAGCTGGAGCGCTCATAACGTTATAAAACGTAAACTATTATCTCACCTACTAAGATTCAGTTTAAAAAGTCCTCAAAGATACTAGACATATAATCACATATTTTTGTAAATAGAATCGAAAGAACGTTTACATGATATGTCACTTTACCCATGTTGTCATTTTGTCAATTTATGTCACTAGACAGCAGAAAATGGGGCACTATGTAGTGCTTTACCACAATAGTGCATTCACTTTGAAATTACAATACGAAATAAACGGAGTGGAAAATCTTCATTGGGTAACTCAGTATTTATATAGGCCTAATATTCGCATTCGGCAGGGATCAGTTTACCTAACCGACAGTCACCTTGATCAATAACTTCAATTTCACAAACAAATTATCTTCAAGGTAGCTTTCCATATGAAAATAAACAGGAAATACATTCCTTCCACGCATATGTATGAAGTGTTGCCTACGCTGAAGGCGTTCAGAACAAAATCTTGCAAACTTAGAAATCCTGTAATTCATGTTCCGCCAAATTCCGTAAAGTAGTACTACTGAATTGTTCCTTTGAACACGTCATTATTGAACTGTGGAATTTGCACCAATCGGAACCAAATTTGACATAAACATTATTCAACACAATCGAAAAATAGTATGGTTCCCCAGTTGTCAGAGTTGCCAACCTGTTTAAAAATTAAAATTTATCAAATTGGTGCCAAACCGTTAGAAGCATACTCATCAAACGTAGCATACACATTATTCGACACAATAGGAAAATGTTGTGCGTGTTCCCGTGTTCAAGCACTCTCAGTTGTCACTGTTTCCAACCTATACTATAAAAATGAACTTTGTGTGTCTGAGATGCTATGAAGGGACTGGAATTATCCCGATTGTGAGTAGAATCGCAGGGCCAACTTATTCTCTTTTTATGAGTGCGGCCAGGAACAACGGATCTGTGGCAGTAGCAACACGGAGGAAAAAAAATCTCTTGAAGCCACCCTTTTTCTTGGAACGTGAAGACAACATTGTACCGCGTGACCTCTCAAACGACTGGCATATTTTGTACTCGATCAGATAAAGAAAAGAAGGTGGCATCAGTGTATTTGGTGTATGAATTTGAATTTATTTTAAGGCCTTTAGGCAACTATGGCCCAGGTGATGGGATGAATTGGGGGAATGATTAAAGTCGGAGGAAATGTGAGCTCCCCAAGAAAATCCACGCACACGGTATTTGTCCACCACAAAACACACATGGCATGAGCAGGGATCGACCCGACGACCCCTAACACTTGAGGTGAGTGCTCTACCATCTGAGCCACCGTGGCCCCATTTGGTGTATGACCAAAATGCCTCAACGTACTCAAAGCAATGACTCTCCTTTCCCATTGTTTGGTGTGCAAATGCAATAAACTTGCGTTCTTTCGATATTAACTGTTTACTCTTTCTTCCCACTGTCTAGTAGCGAAGGTCGCTAAATATCAATGCAGTGGGAGCTGACCCACGAATAAATCCACTCTAGCAGGGTCTTTCCAAGTGGTTTTACTCAGCTCACCAGGGAAAGACAAGGTTGAAATCTAGAATGAAGGCTCTGGGCACCAGAGCTGAAACCGGGTAAGTTTAGGTAATACGGTGACCCGGTCTGACCCGAACAGTGACCAGGCGACTCGATGATCAGTCTTGACCCGAATGACCAGACAGACTGTCATAAGCCGACGGAATGATCGAATTTTAAATCAACTAACTGATGACTTTGCATCTATCATGAATAGTTGATAGTACTAGATTTTAATACTTGTATCTTATTTAATATTTCTTACACAAAATTCTTTTAGAATGGCTTTTCCGCAGGAGAAAGCTTATTTGTACATCTCCGTGGGGTATTTTTGTTATTTTTTGGAATATGAGATACTTCCATCTGTTATTATTATTGTTAGGAACTTTTCGGCTCTGGGGAAGGGGTTAGCGCCCTCGGTCCCTGTCAGCCCTATAAGGAACACTGTTGAAACGCAACATTATTTAATAAGATATGAAAACTCTGCTTTGCCCTCCGGGTCACCGCGTTAGACCGGGTTCCAAACATAACCCTATGACCTAGTCCAAAACTTGATTCAAATGACCCTTTAGACCTTTGACCCGTTTCATCTCTGCTGGCCACTACCTTCCCGTTTCTATTCTAGAATGCCTGAGGAACGTTATCCTGTAGACTTCGGCCGACCATCCTGACTGAGGTTTCTCCAGGGTTTTTTCTCAGTCATATCAGGTAAATGCTGGGATGGCACCTTCAACATAGACCCACGCAGACAGCTTACCGAATCCTTTCCGCTCCCCTATCCCGGCCTGAGCTTTAGATGCTTAAAGGTTATAAATAAAATTCAAATTATGAGTAACTTAAGCTGTGGATTAATTAAATTTATTTATTTCTATGGATAAACGTCTGTGGCCTAGGTCTGTCATATGTCAAAGTGATGACATCCATTCGCGAGCATTCTTCCAGAGGTATGGGTAAAGAAGATAGTGACCAGGGAGTTATTTTATATACCAAACAGTCTACATTGCCTTGCGGGACTGAGAAAAACCCTGGAAAGCCTGAGCCAATATAGATAGTAGCAAGACTCAAACTTGTTTCCCTCACCAGTTTTGTTTCCGGGTCTCCGGGTACCTACTGTACTACCGTACACATTCAATCAGAAATAACTTTTTTTTAAAAAAGTAAGACAATTTAATTAACATTATCAGTAATCAAAATGATAAGCTAATAATTGAGGGGGTTAATTTCAAAAGGAAATATGTCCAGCCGGGAAAAAATTTCAATAGGCATGAAGAAATTTACTTTTCTGGGAAACAGAATACTATAAGTGTTCGAATTATCTAATATTGTGACTAAAGGCAATGTTTAGTTGCAACACTAGATTATTCGCACAATTAATGTGTTTGCAGTCTCAGAGAAATGCATTTTTTACGCCTACTGAAACGTTCACCCCATTGTACATGCGCCCTTTTGAAAATAAACTTCTCAATTGGGAATACACAGATACACAATCACATTGAACACTAGTGGTCATTCACGTCTTTCATGAAATAATCGCACAGTAATCTTTTGAATAAAGATGTTATCTCTCTCTCTCTCTCTTCCTCTGTTGCAGTATGAACAACGATCCTTGGTTCGAGAGTCCTCGCGGACTGGACTGGATGAACGCACAACCCATCGAGACGGAGTGCTTTGTCCCCGATATAGTTTCGTGTAACCTTAGCAGGGGGCCAAGTCTGTACGGGGGTCCTTTTCCCTGTCCCACTCTGCGAACACACGAGAGTTACCGAGCGGAGACGAAGTGAACTGAGAGAGGCCGGGTTCGCTTGCGGGCCTAATTTTACCTCGTCCATCGCCTGTGGACGGTAGTGGGGTTCGCGTCCTGATATGCGCACAGTGTGCTGAGTGTTCATTGAATATCGTGTCACTGACCCACTGGAGGGAGTGTGGTGCTTCTCAGCCATCAAGTTGGTTCTTGCGGGGGAGGGCAACACACCCCGAACATAACCGAAGGCTTCCGAATCGCTGCGTGGGAGGAGGAGTAGACCGAATATTGCTGGTATGTAGTACTCATTTCTATTTGTGTATGTGTATCTGTGTGAGTTCGAATGCGTATATGAGGATTCGTTCTTTCTCTTCACATTTGTAAGATTGGTCTTTTGCATATGGAAGGATACGTTCTTGATTCCACACCTTGGAAAAAGAAAAAGAGTATCTCGACGTTACTGACCTACTCAGAGAACTTTCGTTCTTCCAAGAAAATATACTGTAACTCGAAATGTACTCTCCTTTCTCATCCCTTTCTGATTGCCACTTTACACTCAAGGAAAGGACAAAATAAAATAGTCTTAGTACACTCGAACCAAGGACTTAATTTCTGCATTTGCTAGCCCCAGCCCTGGGATTATTTGGAATGTCGTTCAGCTAAACTTATCGTAAGATTCCCCGGGTGTCCTTTTTCTGTCTTCGGTGTCCCGAGAAACAGCAATAGTCCTATTTTTAGGCACAACGAAGACTCTCTCATTGTCAGTGCCCCCGATCTCCACTTCGCCCCGACCTCTATCGTCTGATTTCTTAATTAATTTAGTTGCTTAATATAAGGGAGAAATGGCTTAGAAGTTTACGTAACAACTATTTAACCAACGTCACGTAACGTTTTACTCAGCATGTCAAGGACTAGAAGAAACCACATGTAGCTATGAAGAAATAAAACTTCAGTTTGTATATGTTAATAACAAAAATACCACAATTATATTACTAAATATATATGCGAAAATCATAATTCCGCCTTCTTCTGTTTATAGCAAACCATTTTCTTTAAGGGGGGGGGGCGAAATATATGTGACAAAAAAACTGTAATATTTTGTACAAAGAAACAATGGATCTTAATGTGTCCATGTACAAAATATGACAATTTTTTGTCACATGTAGTTTGGGTTATATATATATATATATATCCATTGGGGATTTTTCTATTCTGAGAAGTATAAATATTTTCATAAAGATCAATTTTATTTGAATTCTACTTCTAATACTTAATAGCTACTCCAGCACAGAATCGAAGGGTACAAATACAGAGAAAAAAAAACAACAGATTCTATTCCAAATTTTTGAGAATATTGTTTTCTGCCAAATTTAAAAATAAACCTCCCCTTTCAGTTTAACTTGGTTCGTCTATCCGTAGCACCCGAACAAAGTAGAGAGAAATTTATTTTAGATTTTAGTGCAATGACCTCGCTTTATCGGCCGGATAAAAAATAAGCCCCTTTTATTTTGGTGATTATAAAACTGTCAGGCTTTTTTTTTGTACTTATTAAACGTAAGTTCATAGACAAGGAAGTTGGCTAAACTTGCCAATTGAATTACAACAGATAAATTTTGTATGTATAGTATCTTAGTAATCGCAATTATAGTCATGTTAACATCACATACTTAGACTCTGTTGCCATTTCTTACGCTTTTTAAGAAAGAACCTTGACTTCTTTTAGTTACTTACCTTGACATTTCCTCGCATTTCTTTTAGACTTTCAACATTATTTACAATTTCGTGCTTTTGGCCTACGTTTTCCTTTCCTAAAACATTTTATGAGTTCAATCTTCTGCTTTTTATATTCCTTTAATGCTACAAAGTAAGGTAAATTCGTAACAGCATTACACTATACAATACTTGATGTCCGTTACATTGAAATATTTTATGAATTGAATTGAATTTATGGCCTTCAGGCACCTAAGTCTCAAGTCCAAGAAGGATGAGGGGAAAGGAAACTGGAAGGTGTTGGCCAAAGCCTAACTTGAAGGTTCCATCCCAGCATTTGCCTGGTGTGACTGCAATGTTTTATGGGTTTTAGGCAACTTTGACTCATGCCGGAATACCGTAGAGGAGAGGATGTAAAAACAAAGTTGCTTAGAGCCAAATTTGAAGATAGTATTTACTTGGTGTAACTTATAAAAAAACACAAATTTGCTCAGTCAAAATTGGCGGTTGTTGGATTCAAAGGCAAGTCTTTCTAAATACGAAACCAAACACTTCGGCAACTTGCCTACTGAGTCTTGGTACATTTATAATATACAATCTATTAATTTTGTTTATTTAAAGTACGTGACATGAAAAGCTAATCGTAGCAACGAACTAAGTTAATACTTTATAAAACTTGAAATTGTATATTTAAAAAAATGTTAAAGGTTAATTCCAATTCTTCCCATTACAAAGTTCTCCATGTCATATTTCATCATCTTCATAATTTCTGAAATATTATGGTTTATTTTTTAATCTTTGTTACAAGCTTAAGAATAATCTACTGTTCTGGGTGAGTGGTAACGCTCACTACTGTGTAATAAAAGGATTGATTCTCCTTCATGGCAGAAGTGATTTCGAGTTCGCTTTAAACTGTAGGTTCCGCCTTTAGGACATAATTTTCATCCAAAAGAAGACAATGACAAAATAATCCATTTATCTTGTCCACGGAAGTTTGATTTATATACTTGCCTTCAGTCAGAATGCCTATCATCATCTTCTTCCATCGAATTAGTACAATTTCATTACCTATTGGGTAAAATCTGAGGTTGTTCTTTTTCCATCATATTAGCAAGTCAAAATACGCACACATTTCTCCTATTATTAAACAACTGAACATGAACGATCAGTAGTTTTATTTATTAAATATAGAGCACTAAAAGATTTTACGTAATTAAAGAGAAACCACTTATAGAATATATACACACAAGAACGAACGTTCAATATAGCCAGTATTACGAAACATTCGTAACATAACTTAAAAAATGCGGTATACGGTTTCAAAAGAATCAATAATGATATTGAATACAGCAGATGTTTTCAAATATTCGAACCTCGTATAAATTAACTCTGACCATTGAGAAAACTAATATGTATCACAAAGTTATTAAAACTGAAACATAGCGGTTGAGCCACGTTTAATTCAAAACTTGTCAGTCGTCTCGTAGTCAGCAGGTGCAGTAGATTTGCGATTATCCAAGTTAGGTGGGGCCGAGACTATCTCGGATACGGGTAAACTCGTATAATACGGAGATCTGGGATTAATGTGTTACAAACCTTGACAATAACTAGCTGTATTAGTGTAAATTTAGTGTTTATTTAATACGTATATTACAAAACAATCCATGTGTAATTATACTAGTGAGTTAAACAACAGACTTTATATGATACAAACAAATCAGAATCACATTTTAGCGAAGGAATACTAGATTGATCGCGCACATCGGCTCGATTAATCCGGAGCCTCGGTTAACCATAACTCAGTTAACCAGGAGTCTACTGTATTTGAAATGTTGAGAAAAGTGACAGATAATTCGATACAAGTAATATTCTCTCAATTATTTTAATGATTGACACACCTTAATGATAGCATGAAGAGTTGCTTCTGAAACATTCACAGTTGAAAGGAAAGTACTGCGACTTTTGTTCTCGTTAAATCATTTTGTTTCAACAACTTATGTACGTTAGTTTCCACTAAACTTCATAAGGAGTAGAACGTTGCTTTAAATACTCACTTTTACAATACTGTCTTATTCTTTCCCATCGTTTTCGTATTAATAAGTGAGCTATCAGAAGTTTAGAACTATTTAAAAAGAGTTACTGAACTTAATGTTTTGTCGCTGTTACCAAGAAAATTACTGTTACCGTTGGGTGAATAGTTTCGTGGATAAAAAGGTGACGGACTCGATTCTCGATAGAGACATGTTTAGCGTAATAATTTGACATATACTTTTATACTGTAGGTTCCGTCCATGCAAAATGACTGACGGCGGCGAATCACCATCTACTGAAGAACTTCTGACACATGAACGTACATCTTCATGTGTAAAGTTGTACACATCTTCACCACAGAAAAACTATAAAAAATAAGTTACCTGAACGTCAGAAACTTTGCGTTGGTAGTCTGTACATCAGAACACGATTTTTAAGATTTATCATCATTATTTCGTAATGTTTACATTAACACAGAGAAGTTGACAGCCGTTGTTAACGTGACTCGAACCCAGTTGCCGGTTGGATATGCTGTCCATTAAACCACAGAAATATACCCGTTAGCGGCATCATACCCAACATTAAACTGGGAGATCCTGTTTCGAGTCCTGGTCACAACGCCTGTCAATTTTTTCTCTATTAATATAAGCATTTACCCTACACAAAATTATTTTCGGAAAAGGTAATACCAATATTTTTATACCCAGTAGATGGGTAGCAGTTCTTGAGTAAATTCAAGGTACCATCTACTAGTAGAACTGATGGAACCCAGGAATACTTCATTCTGATTTTAAGGCTTAGGAATGTAAGAGAATGAGAATGCCATATTCAAGGACTTGGGACAAACTTTCTACAAGACAAAAGACATACGAAGTGTTAACAGCAACAACATTCTATTCAATCCTTGGTTTTTGCTGCCATCTGTCAGCTTATAGGGTATATGAGGAGAAAACAAGCAAAACCTCACATGTCCATTTTTAAAAAAAAATAAAAAGAAATGTTCGTTATATAAACTGAATGGAGAACTGTATACAATAATAGAAAGAGATATTCCGAAAAACGTACTTATCCCATAGTAATATGTACTTGTTAAAATTAAGTTGCATGGTTCATTATAGGTCTTCATAAAGGTCCTAAAAAGATCAAAACTAGTTTATAAAGAATGGACATATGAGATTCTGTTTCTTCGCTCTTTATATTATCTCTCTTCTAGAAGAGAAATAAAAAGAACGTGGAGAGTCACTGGAATAGGGAAAGTAAAAGCAGGGTTATGAGGAAGGAACAAAGGTGTTTGAAAGTTTAAATACGCTCTGCTTAAAAATTTAAGCAGCGAAGTGCCTTAGCGTGTTATTTCTGTGCATCTTACGTATCTCTTGCATGTTCATGATAGCCTGTTGATATGCAACCCACCAAGCCTTGTTGCGCGAAGTATAGCATACTTAGTGCACAACGTTCGTTTCCATCTATGTCTCATGCCTTCTTGATCTTGAAGTATACCCCTAACAAGAAATTCAATAATTCAGCATGTCCACAACATTGAGCTCTACGTAACGATACTGGAATGACTGTTTTGTCTCGAGAAATAAACGCCAGAGTAAACATTTAACCTCGTTTATCCACCTCCAATCTAATCCAATGTGAACGAAATTGTCAATTCTGTTTTAACGCTTATTATCGCTGTGTTTTTTATGTCTTTAATTTTTGAGTTACTTATACAGTAGTATACCGTACTTTATATTTAACAATAAATCCTGTAAATAATATTTACGTTATTGTTAAGAATTGAAACAAAACTAGGCCGTATAGCAATAACAAACGTAAAAACTAAAATTAGAACTGAAACTTTGGTCCATATTGGATTAGACTGGAAGTGTACAAACAAGATTAAGTGTGCCCCCGCTCGCTGGCTTCACATATTCCTTGAACGTTCAATGGCACCAATCAGTCCATTATCTCTTTAGAAGTTATTGGTCCACAGTAAGGACGTCTTCTTCTTTATTGGAGAGGGTCCTTAAATTATAGCTGTTGTCCAAAAATATGTCAAGTCTTTGAACTTGAAAAGTCCAGATTTTCTCATAATAACTAAACTGGTAAGTTGACCAGCATTGCTTGACACTGACTTAATATTTGTTACTGATACAAAGTTGAGGATTTCAAAAATATTTTATCGACAACCTTAGATATTGGTTCAATAAGATGAACAATATTAAGACTTGGTTGATTTCCAAAGCTTCTGGTAAATGTTGTTTAGGCATGTTGTTCTATTTTTTCAACTATTCTGTTTTTAAATTAACACAGAAAAATTTACATCCACCTTGACCGTGACTTGAACCTCAATCTACCAGTTGAAGGCCTGGTATGTTATCCATTACAGCACCATAGCACGGTTAATTTTCTGTTATTATCTGCACTCACACAGAAAATTCTTATAGCATTATAATATGTTACACTTTATAACTATCCCCATTCCTTGTTAATTTTTAAGATAGCATGTCGAATGCGTACTAGACTAGAATGAAATAAGAAAGAATAAGACGACTTTCCGTATGAATACAGATGAAAAACGTGATCATTGCCATATATCCGACAGTGATAGTTTATTTTACTGCTAAAGAGCACCGCAAACGTTGGTTGAAATTTGTGTAATTTACTCTTGTTTGTTATGCAACCACGCAATTTTTAAAATAAAATTCTTTCTCAAAGGAAATCAGTTGAGATATTAACTTGCCGCAAACGAATTTTTGTTATTTGCTGGATTATAGTCCCATTCATGCTTATTTCGACCAACTTTTACTTCAGGAAATTCCCTACTTCCTTTGCGGAATCCCTTGCTTATCTATTGCACCGTTTTGGTTTATACATTTTTGGATAGAGCATGTTTGAAGTCTTAGAGGGTAACATGTCGTCCCAGGTCTACTGTTAGTGGTATTGGAAATATAAAGCTCTAAAGTTCATTTTCCCACGCTTTCGGCAGCCTTTATTCACTCTCGATCATCTATTTTGTTCTTATTTTCATGTGAGGAAACTCGTGATGTGGTTTTGTTGGAGTTATTTTGCAGCACCCTGTACAGCGAGGAAATTAGATTTGAAAGTTAGCCAGACAGAGTTTTACAGCGCAGACAAGTGTACAAATGTTTAAAATAGTTATCATGAAAAACGCAAGCACACAAAATTGAAAGTTCGCCTTCTGAAGGACGGTATAAACTCATCATACTTACACTACAAAAACTGTCTCTGTTAATTCAATACTTTTTGGTGTCACAGGATCACTAGCACATTTTTGTGTTAAATCAACACAAGAAACTGTGTTGATTGCAGTGATCTAACACAATGGATCTGTTGCCAATGTTGATTCAACACTGTTATAATTCTAGTATGTCATTCACCACTGAGTTACGTTAGCATTGACAACATCACTTGGATTCACCGAAATCAAAATTGTTTCTTGTGTTGATTTAACACAAAAAAGTGTCTGTCACCATGGAACATCGAACATAGTTAAAATAACACAGGCATTTTTTGCAGTGCACTATACTTATTACTTACACTATGCTAATTTAAGCAGATATGTTTATAAAACGTTAAAGTAACCGCTGTATCTTTTATGATGTAAACACCACTAGGCACAAAACAAAAAATAGCGGTGTTCAGGGCGGACACCACTTTTTTGTGTTAAATCAACACAGCACACGGTGTTGATTTCGGTACTGGGAGCAGGGGAAAAGAATGGAAGCCCCTGAAGCGAGATTCGAACATGGGTTGATAAGTCAGAAGTCTAGTTTCTAACCGGCTGGACTAAATTACCAAACACAAGAAACACTATATTCAAATAGTATATAGATTCATAAATATGTTTACAGAACCTAGAAAACAAACTAACATACTTCGACGACTTCAGTCAAGGCTAATCACTTTTCTATTTGTCAGTTAGGGATACTTCCCATTCATTAAGAATATGTTCCATTTCTATGAAAGCAAGCAATTAACATGGGCACAGCAAACACTTGGTAGCATTAGACATGTTATTACGATAAGAAAGCCGCAATGCTGGTAGAATGTTTGCTTTCATAGAAATGGAAAATATTCTCAATGAATGGGAATTCTGATCCCTAATTGACAAATAGAAAAGTGATTATACCATGGTTTAAGTCGACGGAGTAACTTTGTTTGTTTTCGAGGTTCTGAAACCCTATTTCTGATCCTATATAGTGTTTGGTTCTAGTGTTTCTAGTGTCTGGTAATTTAGTCCGGCCGGTAAGCTCTGGACTTCTAACTTAGAAACCCATGTTCAAATCCCGCTTCTGGCTTTATTTTCTCCCTTTTCCTTGTACCGAAATCAACACCATGAGTTGTGTTGATTTCACAGAAACATGTAGTGGTCGCCCTTAACATCGAAAACTGTTGAATCAGCACCGCTATTGTTTGCTGTGTAGTAAGAGAAGAGATGTTAATCCATGAGTTTTCTTCAGAAAAGTCATTCCAAACATTTTTACAGTGCTTTTCCAGGTCCTGTCTGTAGCACGTGTTAATACCCATCATAAAGCAACATTGAATACGTATAATACGTATATGTTTCTCATCATATATGTATGTGTGTGTACATAGATATGTATGTGTGACGAATTATGAATGTAACAATGGTGTCGCCGGTTTTTACTTTGTGACGTTGGCATTTGCGAAAAAGAGACCGTCTTCTCTTTTATAGCTGGACGAAAGCCCGAACATTTCTTGGCAGTCATTTCGTCTTCGGAGGGACCACTTTTATCTTGGCATAGTCAAATATCATCCCACGTGCTGGAGAGGCGAAAGATAAAAATACACTTTAAAAAAGGATCTCCGACTGCGTGTGCGTGCTCATATTTATAACTAAATATTAAAAGATTTCGTTTTTTAAAAAAATGAAAGGAAATTTATGATAATTTACGAATCACACACACCTCTCACACAACTGCATTCCGCTTCCTTTTTAAAATTCATATTTTTCATTTTGTAAAAAAAAAATAAGATCATTTCATATTACGCTTCATTGTAGAAAGATAATGCCAAATTTAAACTTATTGTATTAATTTATTATATTTTATTCATTTATATCAAGACAGTAGTGTAGTGTTTCAGAATTTATTTTTGACCAAAACTTACTTAACTAGGATAGAAAAGTCACGTCGTTTTAATAGAGAACATTCTTTATTAATGCATTAAAAGTTGTTTTAAGGTTGTGTATATATAAATTCCGTTAGAAGAAATTAAATTCACTAACTACATTAACGTAGTATCTACATCAATGGAGTGTCCGGAAAAGCGGAAGCCATAGTGCTGTTACCACCCATACAATTAATTTTATCCTATCTTATCTCATCTTATCTTATCAATGCACTGTGTTCTGCACATAAAATTACGAGAACCAAAGAATTTCAAAAATAACTAATTACAATGTTATTAGCCAACCTTCCAATTCGCATGTTTACCAACATCTTTGAAGCTGTCGTAATACGTACTTCCCAAATTTTGAATAAAGTACTTCTGCTACTCGACAGATCTTCGTGCTGTGCGCGTGATTACAGTTCAATTCCCGCCGGACTCGGAGTCTAGTTTACCAGAAATTGTAGGTCTAGTTCATAGAATGTCTGTCACCAGCTCGCTTACGACATTATTAAGAATTCAATGAATGGATCTAGTTGCAAGAACAAGGCGCCATTATAATACAGAGGTGAATTATTAGGCTAGTCCGATTTTCTGCTATCAACACTTGAATTTTTCCTCAACAAAATAAAAGTAATGAAAGAGTTGTGAGAGGAATGGGCTGCACAGGATGCATACCATGATCTATTTCACAACCCTCAACATTCCACTGATTAGAATTGGGTCGTTTATTTTTTTACATCATTAATGTAAACAAGTTAATTACAAAGCATCTGTACCCAGTCTTGTGGTTTAGGTGGTCACGTCGTGGACTTTGGATTACCAATGGGTAGGTACATGGATTAAAACCCCATGGCCGACCATCCTCACTTACGTTTTCCACGGTCTTCTCAGTTTTACTAGGCGAATACCGATATGGTACCTAAAGTAAGGCCCTGACCGATAAATTCTCCGTCCTCTACCTACCCCATTCCGGTCTAAGCCAAAAATACGAAAAGGCTGTAAATAAATTCAAACTTCAACACAGCATCTATAATACAGTGTCTCAAAATTATGCGCATTTTATTTCATAAGTCGTTCTAGAGTAAAACTTGATGACGCACATACGGTCAAAATTGAATTAACGTTTAGTCCAGTGTCAACAATACAGTTTGAACTTTCTAGGCTTGAATTAGCAATAGCTGAATTGCACTTTCATACAAAGCAAAAAAAAACACATAAAGGCTGCAGCTAACGTTAGAAAACGTTATTATGCACTAACCTTACATTTATAGTCCTACCGAACGTTAGAAACAGACGACCGTAGCAAACAAATAGAGGAAGAAGAAGGCACGTTGGGGTCCGCTCAAGAAGATAATATGAAACCTTGCAACACATGCAAATCTGTTGCTTTAGATGTGAATCCTTTTAGTACACCTTCGATATCAGACTAGGATGTGACTATATTACAATTCTGAAAGTGGGTCACTTTTAAAGAACCCCCCCCCCCCCCCACGATACGACAATCTTCTATTTTGCTCATCCAAAAGTTCTTTCTCCGGTACATTCTAGCCTAGAGTCTTAGCGTAATGTTCAGACTTTTCCTTAGCTACTGTTTCTACTGTCCCTCTTCCTCTTACACGAAACATCGTTGCCAACTCTTTTTCTTTCAACTTTTGAAGAAAGTCAGAATAAGCAGATTATTTTGATTAAGATTAATATTAATCAGGCAAAACCGTAAAATGTTTTATTGACAAGGTGTTTTAGAGAGTCATCAGGTTTTTTGTGTATTTGTAGATATTGCAATAGACCTTAAGACATTCTAGAAAGCTGTAATGTTTGTAGTAAGTGACGGCTAAATTCTATGAAATGAAAAGAAATATCAAAAAATTTTACCCCGTATCATTCTGGTTGTTTCTAAAGCAATGTAGAATGTAGAATAAAATAATATTAAGACTTGCCAGTGTATTTTAAATTACGGAGCTTCATATTGCAAATGGTTTGAGAACTAAGGAAAGAGCTTCAATTCATTCAATGTATCTTTTGCAAAGTCGTGGAACAGTTTTATTTTGTTGAATAATGCCACAAACATACGTATATTCAAGTATTCAATAAAATAGCGGGGGAAATCACATTACAGTGGCCCGTTGCCTAAAACTACAATCATAGATTTCATATAAACACTTCCATCAAGCGACCGTAGCTCAGTTGGTAGAGCGTTGAGTTAGGAAGGTCCTGGAAACGGCGAAGGTTTTTCATCAATCATACCATCTCAATCCTGGGCTGCTACCTTCAAACTAGATATGGAAGTTCAAATATCCTCTCCCCCCCCCCACAACAGGCATAAGCCAGAAATGCTTAAGGGCCATAAATAAGTTCAAATTAATTTCGGATGGGCACTAGGGAATTATGCTGGTTTGAATTCTGCTGTTGGTCATTCCAACTTAGTTTCAGGACGTGAATACCAGGATCATACTTAAAAGGAGACCGTCAATGAGATAATATCAAAACCTACCCTGAAAGTTTGTTACGGAGAAAATATAAAAAAATAACTGCCCATATTAACTGCAAGTTACCGAGATAGAGGCTGCAATATTGTGCATATATTCTAATTCAATCAACAAGAGTCACTTCTTCGCTTTCGCCCTGGAATAAAACGCTGTATCGCCGGGCTGTATCGTTACCTCCTATACCACAGCACGCCTCGCCATGGACGTGTTTATGGGGTCTGGAGCCCCTGAAATTCATATTTTTTTGTATAATTAATATAATTCTACCTATTTGTTTGTAAAATCAATAGAAGTTTGGATATTTTACAAAACATTTAATTTCGGGGGCTCCATACTCCTAAATACATCCCTGGCGAGGAGTTCTGCGATGTGGAAAGCGACGTTATAACTCGGCAATATTTCATTCCAGGACTAAAGTGAAGCAGAAATGACTTCTGATGATTGAATCATAAAACATACACTTTTTTGTACACAACTCGTTAGGGATGCTGTGGGGAACATAAAACCAATTTTTGATTTTTAAACATTCAAATGATAACGAAAAACCAGGATATCAAGTAAAGTAGAAAGAGTTTAGTTTTCATAAAAACAAAACAACAATAAAAGAAAAAGCGATTACAAAATATTTATTTAGTAACAACATTACAGGATATTGTCACGTACATACTATACAATATTAATCGTATAAACCCATCAATGTGTGTGTACATTAGCTCAAGCAAATTCATTTGCAACATCATTTTTTATTCTGGTTTCTGACAAGTCAAATAATTCAAATATCAAGAGATTGATTATGTTATTCTCTCATTGTAGAAAACACTCATTCTTTACAGAGGTGATTTGCTTAATATATTTGATCACGCATTTGCACAGAAAATTATTTAAGTATACCCTAATCTGGTTCTGCCCGTTGGGACACACAAAAGAAATTAAGAAACTAATTCTCGGCTGAAAATTTTGTGGTTTAATAATTTATGTTAAAGTAACACAACAAATAGTTATTTGGCCAACGCAATCCAAGATCAAATACATTTTGCTCTTCCTAGACACTAAATTCGGAATAGCGGAATTCAGCTTAATTTGAGCTGAATGTTTTGCCTTACGAGAGGGAAAGATGGATCATTATTTTAGAACGGCTTTCATTGGAGAAAAGATTAGAATATCTGTTCGAAGAAAGATGAGTAGTTCGTTTCTATGGAAACGTAAACATTTTAAGTGAATTTCCATTTATTCAGATAATTTTTTTATCTTTTGAACATAAAACCTGTGGAATATAAGTTTC
Source organism: Lepisma saccharinum (assembly GCA_022664845.1). NCBI lineage: Eukaryota > Metazoa > Arthropoda > Insecta > Zygentoma > Lepismatidae > Lepisma > Lepisma saccharinum. Next base: position 4,873 of record JAGDQP010029820.1, on the reverse strand, counting down.
AAAATTTAAAAGGAAGTAAAAGGGAGTATTAGTTCATAAGTAGAAGAAAAATTAATGTTCTTATGAATGAAAAAAAAGAATAAAACCCTTGAGCTTAGTAGGATTTGAACCTGCTCCCCTCCAACCAGCAATCCAACGTTTTATCCGCTAACCTAGACGGCTAACTGAGAGAGAACGCCTTGCAAATGATCTCTTTCGTCTCGTCAGGTACTTGGAAACTACGTTCAAATAGTTCTTGTAGATATCTTATTTCTGACGCCTTCTGGCAAGTTTCTATCACAGAGAAAAGATATGAGGTCTTCTGCTGATATTTTTAACTAAACGCAATTAACAGTATGGCTTCATCTTCCGATACATTTCACAGTAACAAATGCCAGAAAACAAAATTCACTAGAATTAATCATGCATTGTAAACCACTCTAAAATATGAGAAATTGCACTTTCAAGTTTGAAGAATAAATTACATCCGTAAAGCATCGGAATCCCATGTAAAATGATCACATTTTCTTTCCATAGTGTGTTTCGTTGAAAACCACTCTTCTCCATTGAAATTCGTTAATTGTCGATGAAATCACTTCTCATCGAAACAAAAAGAGTGGAAATGTTCGCTTATCTGGTTTAGTGCGTAAGTAAAATTTTCTCAGAGAAATTATATTTCGAAGATAGCTACACTGAATTAGAGACAACTGTGCGCAACCTCATCTCTTCTTTCTCTCTTACTCTTTATTTTTTTCTCTCTCTCTGCTAAATCCAGAACAATTTCAAGAGAGCTGTACTACTACAGTAATTCAGTTGGTCTTCTGCCAACTCCTTTCTCTTCACTCCTTTATTTCATCTCATTTCTTATATTCTTTTCTGGCTGGTTTGCAGATACGAACACCCAAGTGAAAAAGAAATAAAGAAAAGCTAGCGCAGAGACGCATCTGTCAGGGTTTGCAATACTTATAATTTATCACTGATCATACTGATATATTTTTTTTTATTATTATTATTGTTTCTCTTTACGACCTTTTTCTGTCGTCGGCAGAGTTCGAGGAACTTTCCTTTATTGATAAGAATTCTTTATTTGATAGAAATGAAAGTTCGGTTCGTTTCCTCATAGAATGTTAGTGTATTCAAGGAAAGGAAAGTGTGTGAAAAAAATACCATTTATATCATTTGAGTTTTGAAAATTTATGTCCCATTTCCAAGAACGATTTAAAAAAAATGGAAATTGATCTCTTATCTTTTACAAGTGATTCATGTACACTACGCTTTCTTTAATCGAATAAAAAGCAAAGAGAATCAAACCACGGACTATTGAATTTATATCACAGACACCGGTATCTTTTTACTTCAAATGAGATTGTGTGAGTCGTATAACCTGTGATCTAAATCAGACTTTTAGTAGATTTGAGTCCTGAAAGAATTAATGTTCCTAAAATTACATGTTTTTTCACTATTACAAATACCACAAATGAAGGAAGAACTTTGGGATCAGGAAGCGAAGGTCTGACCCTATTTCCCTATTTTAAAAGTTTTGCATAGGCTGAAAATATTCAATAATAATAATATAGATCTACTACAAGCCCTCAACTTCAAATATTTGGTATACTCAGAAGATTAACACTCAACTGAACCGAAATGTTAACTTACTACTTGAAAGATCCGTAGTAATGTTTAAGATCAACCACTTCGTTTAAAAATGAGAAGCAAACATAACTACTACTACTACTACTACTAATAATAATAATAATATCTGTAATAAATAGGGAGAAATTTCTAGACAACTGGCGTATACATTATTGTACAAAATTCTAATAAGAACCAAACTTGAGCATATGTAGTACATTTCCAAAACCTCCCTTGTCCAAGCGCCATAAAAGTTGGGAAATCGACGAACCACTTCTTGTTTTCTAAAGCTTGTGAAAATTTATAGCCATGGATACTTTAGAAATAGTAGTACAAGTTTTAGTTTACCAAGATTTTCTATTTTTCCCAAACAGAATTGGGAAAGGTAAAATATACCTACAAATGTCCGTTTATATATGTTTCTTTGTTTTACTTGCTTATGATAATTAATTGATTTTACAGACGTTCTGGAATTGTAAAACCTTACTAATGTGTTAGAATATAATGAAATGAACTCAATAATGCCCAATATCTTAATTTTTCATTCATGTTGACAAGGACGCTTTTGGAAAGGACTACACATATGCTGTAATTAACTAGCAGAAACAACGACAACAGATTCAAATAAAATTGGTGCAATTAAAAAGTATTTTATAAGAATTTTGTATTCAAAAACTAAGACTGCATGTTGCACATAGTTCTCATTATTTGTACCAGTATTTTCAATTGTATCCCTTGTGCAAAAGGAGGAAAGCCTTAGATCGGAAAATTATTGACAATGTAATAACTAGTTAAACGAGTAGCAAGTATTTACTCCAAAAACTCATCTTTTATGTCCTCATACACGATTTGATGAAATTTAACTTAATAGAAGACCACAGGAAAAGAACATACCTTATCCATTTTTTTCGCGAAATTGAGATAAGTGAAGGATGTTTTAAACAAGCTCTTTTAGTCCGTCTGCGACAAGAA
>JAGDQP010029819.1:0-23083 GCA_022664845.1 Lepisma saccharinum | reverse complement strand
GTTTTCTGTACAACACTCCTATTACTATCGATTCATCGAGGGGGCAGATCCTTTGCAACAAGTTCAGTCTTCGCAATATGTATACCAACTTAATAAAATAAAATGTTTTAACCTCGTAATAGTATGACTTCACCGTGAACACGTCCTTTGCGTCAGACACACTTTTTGTTGTTTTCTGTACAACACTCCTATTACTATCGATTCATCGAGGGGGCAGGTCCTTTGCAACAAGTTCAGTCTTCGCAATATGTATACCAATTTAATAAAATAAAATATGTTAACCTCGTAATAGTATGACTTCACCGTGAACACGTCCTTTCCGTCAGACACACTTTTTGTTGTTTTCTGTACAATAAGTTCCGCCTTCCCAATATGTATAGCACCCCAACCCCCCAACCCCCATCAAAAATAAATGTCATAAGTTTAGCCTTCCCATTATGTAACTTTCCTAGCACTATCACCTCATCCTGTCCTGCCAAGTCCTTTCTTACAGGTTCAATTTAATATGCATAGTAAAAAAAATATTTTTCTTTTTTTCTTCTTTTTCTTTTTTCACTGACCTGGACTTTAACCTGGTTAAAACAACAACAAAATGTTGGTCCTCTTCTACTGTGGCCCTCCCACACTGCTATGATGAAACACAAGCCATAATTCCTAAACGTATAGTAGACCGTTCTCCTTCTGTACGCTGCTGTAGAGTCAAGTGACATAGATGACTGAGCTATCGCACTATTTCACTATTCGCTCGTCAAATGGTGTCATAGGAATCTTATGGGATAAGCTAATATTAACATTGAATAAAATCCAGAAAATTTCAATTGTTGACTTTCTGCCCTCTCGAAGCCTCTTGGATATACTGTTATTGACCAAATTCAGACCTAAACAAAATACATTTCTTGGAACTATTTCAATTATGATTTCACAAATATCATAGAAGGCTAATGCCCCAGCGTCTGTCATGGATGATATAAGGCTGGCACTAAATCAAAGAGAGATAACCTACCTCACAACGTTAGGTTTTTGTAAGGTATTTCAATCAATTGAACACAAAACTTTGCTCATAAATTATATATTGTATATATATAGATATAGATATAGATATTTCCCAAGACATCGGAGTAATCCTAGTCGAATCCTAGTGTTTCTTCACAAATACTCAAATTATTTGGCACCCTTTAACAGACAATTATCTATGCCTAAATTTAATAAAAGACGTCGATTGCACTTCACATCTTCAACAAACGACCGCTTTCAGTCGCTTGGCTCCTACTGTGATTGTAACACCACGTCGAGGGAAAACAAGCCACTTTCGGTTCCTCATTATTTTTCTAATTTCATTTCAAAGTACTTCACAGTTTCCACCATCCAAACCCAATACAGTCAATCTCTAATGTTAAGAAGATGACTCCCGATCTACTCCAATCAAAATCTCCTTAGTTCCCAGACACTCGAAGACGAAAATATTATAGTAAATAATCTGAATAAAAGGAAGTGAAAGAATGAATATACATGGTATGTCTTCAATATGTGGGTGAGGTATATTATTATTATTGTACGTCCGTGAGTAATATTAGGTATGTAGGGTGGTGTGTTTCAAATGCTAATATGTGTGTGTATGTGTGTTCGAAAGCGATTTTTTCATCATTATTAAAAATATTAACTAATATTTTTTCTTCTTGTTTCTTAATCACTATATTGAACTCAGTATTAATTTGATTTTAGTGATAAGTAGGAGACAAAACGTATATATTTAAAATAGTTTCATAAGACCTTTGTTCAGTCGCCCAGCCAGTTCGTATAGGTATAATGCGAGTAAGGGCGATTCGTCGATTACTACGTAATACAAATTAATCGACATCCATATTTCCAGATAAGGAACACCACTCCCGTAACTACCGTCACCTTGTAGATATTTTCTAAAGAACTGAAGATTCCACTGTTTTCAGAAAACGAAAAAGAGTAAAAGCAAATGAGCTTCTTAAAGGTAGATGGATGGACTGTTAGAAAACAAATGAAAAACTATAACTACAGTACTGGGAACTATTTTTACTTTCTTTGTACGTCAAACTATGTATCCGTGTTTAAGGTCTCTGAAGCATGGCGGTATATCACGAAATTAGTCCAAAAGAGGTGGAAGTCCTCAAAATATCACTTTTATACTCTCCGCAATGCTTGGTCTATAAATAAAATTTGAATGATATTCCACGCTTAGTCAAATCAACACAAAAAATTGTAATAATATGATCATGATACGTGCACTATATTCCTGAGAGTACGTTTCTTTTTAGTAAGTTATGTAGTAAGTTCCTTCCTATAGATCTATCCACCACGCAATTATGTAAGGGATTAGTAAGCAAGTGGCGAATCTCGTGCTGTGATTGGTCAGTTAGACCTCGCATGATTCAAGCCTCCCACCAAGTTCTGATTAGTCAAAACGCTAATACATGTAAAACGTATACTGACTGTGACCGAAAGATTTTCGGGCAAGATTAATATTCAATACCATTCACATAGGATAAAGGATATTCAATCATTGTTTGCAAGGCAAGTCAATTCGTGTAAAATTGCAACAACAAAATTTATCTGAAAGAATAGGTTCGTTGAGTATTTACAGTTCACACAATATTAAAATGAAGTTGACATGTCAGCACTTGCACTGTTCTTCTAGGTGGATAGTACAGAGCAGAAACTATTTATCTGAATCAACAATAGGCATTTTAAAAGGAGGAAACGAAGTTAAACTTTTTATTATCTCTAGTCCACATTATTGGAGATTTTGTGATATATATTAGTTGTAAACTTAAGTGATGTCATAAATATTTGATATTGAAGACAAGAATTATACTAAAAGTATTCTAAAAAGGTTGTTGTGTGTCTTCAGGAAAATACTAAGTACAGAGTCGTAGCTGGTTTAAGTAAAGAGTTACAAAATGATTTGGAATGTCTTTTAAAGTTCGGAAATAATAGATGTCACCTAATTCAGGTTTATGAAAATACGTTTCTTGAAATAGTAACATTGATCTATAATAGTATAGATAATAAAACTTAAATTAATTTGGTGGAAACCGGACTAGATTCGGCGGATTCCTATTTGAAGTTATTTGGGCCGTATATATGGAAACAAAATTATATTCAATACGCTGTTATTCAAGGTATATCATTCATATTGCTCAATGAGTAACCAGGGCTGGAATGGTAAGATTTTTGGGGGGTACACGCTGCTCAATAAAAATCCGGATTTGGGAACACGTTCCTTTATATTTATGCACTGAGGTGGGTACACGCTGTGATTTATACTATTAGGTGGGTACACGGCGTGTACCCGCGTATACCCTCCATTCCACCCCTGTGAGTAACATCTCAGACACCACTTAAATAAGTTTCCGTTATCATCTGTGTATAACATGGTACGTGTTTAAACATAAACCACTTAAAACTTGAATTGGACATTGGATATAAACAATTTAACCTTTCTTTAAAATCGAAGTTAAGAAAACCTGAACAACTTTAAAAGAAAAGGGGAGAGCTGAGCAGGACTTTTGCTGGCATGTAAGGTCGTGGACTCACAAACAAAAACCACACACTCTCGTACACGTATATCCGGTACAACGAATTGTCAGATTTATAGTGGTCATAATTCATATCGCCCAGTTCCTTAGAGAGCATCCAGCTTAGAAGGGTTTGTTCCGAGTAGCGGAAGAGGAGGAAGTTCTATCGATCATCGCACAGGAAGAGAGAAGTAGAAATTGAAAGAGAAGTGAGGAGGAGAAGGAGGAAAGGGATAAAAGAGAGACGGATGACTTTAAAGAAAATATTTTTCTTTGTCCATTCTCCTAGTATACTTCATTCTTGGAAAAAAATATTTATTCCCCGAAACTTTCATTGATTTTGGCAGGAAGAAATCTGATGGTTCGATGAAAAAACACAAGAAGTTGGATGTGGGTGACTACTATTGAGATCATGAAAGGAAAACAATATGTTCCTAAAAGAAGGTCACTTGTAACTTTGTTTCTAGGTATCCGAGATATTCCGAGTTCTTGTACAGATAAACATAGTACTATAATCTTGGATCCTTCTCCATTCATTCCGGTCTTTGCCTACTATCTCTGTGTTAGTGTCCATCAGGTATTTTCTTGCTTTTCCAATTTACCCTTCGAGCATACTCTGGATGCACAGTTTCAGTGGAAACATAGTCTTAACTACTACTTTATATCTTTTTTTCTTTCTTAAAATGTTGTCTTTCTGCAATTTTCTCTTCTTTATAATCTCCAAAATATTGTTCTTACTTTCTCTCTTCAATAGTATCTCTAATATTATTTCTGTTCTCACTTTTTCTTCTCTCTTTTATCTCCAAAATATTGTTCTTTTCCCACTTTCTCCTCTGTTTATTATCTCCAAAATGTAACTTTTGCATCTAAACTCGCTTTGTTTCTCTCTTTCCCCTCTTTATTTCTTTCTTTATTTCTTCCAAAACTACATCTTCAAACTCTTCGACCTTTTCTTCCGTGGATTTCGTGTTTCCCCTTAAAATATAAAACAATATCTTTTCCAGGAAAACACATAATAATCATCTCAACTTTCTTGCAAAGCACTCGAATAGCAAATATCTGTTCGCTGGCTCTGTCGTTTTACAGTGATAGTCTTGTCAACTTATTTTAATTAAATTTATAAAATATCTTTACTCTTTGTTGAAGTACCAGAAAGTATATCAGGATAGGTCAACAACAGAAACATAGTAATTATTATCTTAAATGTTTTTTTTTTAAATTTAAATTACTTGTATTATTTACAAAATTCGAATACTAAATTTGAAGTTTAGACATGAAATGAATAGCATTACAATAGAACTGTAAAAATAGTAGATTTAATATAGAATAAACCATGTTTGAAGAAAGTATTTGGTTTACGCACGACTCTTAATATTAATAAACATATGCCCGGTCTCGTGACAACAAAATGCTTTCAAGAATTGACTCACTCATTCTTTTCTGTTAAGAAAATTGTATTAAATTATACTACTATGACAACATTTACAGCCGACGTTTGCTTATCCGACATTCCGTATTATCCGACATACAATTGAAAGAAAAAAGGTATCAATCGGCAATGTGAACGTAATCTATTTTTTGTTCCTCCCGACTCCAGCGCGTGGCGCGCCCGTCCACACTATGACTCATGTGTCTGTCATTCAGTGCATGAAGGATGATGATCAGTATGAAATAACTGATGAAGTAACTGTTAATTTTTCCTCTATTATTGTAAAACGTGGTTATTAGGTTCGTAATGTGTAATATTATGACATAATTTGACGTTTAATTGGCTTTTTCTTAACACTTCCCTAACTGTACCAGAATCCGACATTCTGACTTCTCCTTTATATCGGATAAGGAGACTCTACTGCATAATCTATAAACTTTTACAGTACAATATGCAATATTCTAGTACTTAAAACTTGTTTAACATTCAATCTCGAATTGATGAACATAGATGGCCAAGAGCTTTGTTATTGAGAGATCAATATGTAACATTCAATTATTTGGACCAAAAATTATTAATAAAGAAACTTAATTATACAATGTTACTTTATTTTACACACAGTAGTCAGTATCGCGTTAAACAACACGTATATTGCTGAAAGGAAGGAAATAAACACGTTCTTCCGTACTTATGAAACCTATTTTTAGATAAAGGTTTATCAGAATAGGGTTACATAATTTCATCCATTGCGTGTTCCAAGTTGGTTGGTGTAAATCGAAGCTTATTTTGTTGATAGGAGTTACCGTTTCCGAGATACGACCCAAAATCGACCTTTTGTATTAAGACTATGCACTTTTTTTAATAGGCAGTCTTACAAAATATTGATATCAGTATATAAAACCCTTCGGGTTAAAGCCAAGAGAGACGCAAGAATTCTACTCACGAATGAAGTTATATCCAATTTGCGAGTTACTTTCTTTGTGTCACTATGGCGGAAGGAAACTAAATCTCCTAATTTTATTACAAAGTAAACACTTCCGTCATAGTGACACATCGTGCGGCGTTAAATCAATACAGTTGTCCATATTATTTATTTATATTTGCGTAATATGTGTTACGTTTAAAAGAATTATATTTTATGTAATATATGTTTATATAATGGTGGTCCACTGTCTAGTGGCTAGAGCGTTGAACTCAAGTCTGTGTGGTCCTGGCTTCAATTCCCTCCTGAAACCCCACTTCTCGGCGTCCACCCAGCGTCGTGAAAATCCACGTCTTATTCACGTGACAGCCACACTCGGTCTAGAAAGCCCCTGAAACACCTGTTCGTGGTTAGGTGACGCGCAGAACTGACCACACAATCCTCACTCAGGTGGACGTAGTTCCATCAAACACGTACAGATGGCGCTGGGGTAGACTCAGGGCCTATCGGCCTGTTACGCCAGTGGTTACTGTTTATTTATTTATGTTTCTGTAATAAATGTTATATAATTACATGTCAAGTGATTATAGACCTAACATGCTAACTCCAATAGACTTCTTTTATTGCAGAAGCAGCGAAAGACTTTTATAGGAACTTCTATTTCCATCATACATATTCTGTAACGACACATCCACTTTTGTTTGTCTCAGTCCTTCCACGTGATGTCATACAGGACATAAGCAAACACGATGTATCACATTAAATATTTACTTCACGTTAAGTGCTTGTATGAATTGATGACGTATTCATATAACATTGTGTTGTTCATGTCACACATGATAACTTGGGTCCCTTGTGTATTGTAAACTTAACTGCAGTCTCCCTTAACACAACTATAACCGAAACATGGACGTGCCTTTTTGCATGATCTAGCTAACTACGTTCGCATTAAATCGAATTACTCTGATACATGTAGTTGTATTGCACTGCAATTACGATCTTTGTGCTATAAACAGACGCATCTGGTACTATACAGAAATAGGACAACACATTTAAAGTTTCTCAACGTTTTAATCTATCTTTTTATGTCATCGTTTCTGTAGTGCTTGCGGAGGGTCAGTTGGATAACGTAGCTTTCATATTGTCTTTTCAAAACGTAACTAGTATTTGTTAGCTTAAGTCGTTCAAGTATTACGTAAGCACTAAAGCGGGAAGGGTATCCAACCATTGCTTATTTTATCTGACAATCCAAGATAGAAATGTTTGTGTAAAATTCACTTATAATTAAACATCTTTTGGACTACGAAAAGGCGATAAAAATATTTGACAATCATAATAGCTGAATGTTACCTTAAACCAACTTTATATCCAAGTCCGGCTTTACGTTTAGGTCTCTATTTTCAGATCATCATAGGAGATCGTCAGCCTAACTGAAAGGACATCAATGAATTCAGAGGAGTTCGTACTGCCTTGAGATCAAAGCGGAACTTTTGTATATCATTAAGCACTTAGTAACTTTAAGACATGAACTAGGTATTGTATGTCTTACGAGCACTTTACTGGATAAAAGAGTGGAGTGTGGAAGAGAGAAGCCTGTAAGGGCATCTTTATTATTGTTAAGGTATTTGAAATGAACAAATAGATTCAGTCAAAAGTTCTTTGAAACATTTAGGCTATTCTGGGCTTCATTTAATATAGAGTGGCGAAATTTAGTTTGTTCTTACTAATGGAGACCAGGATAACTTCAGTTAATAAGTTCGTCTATTATCGCTGCCCTTTTCACTTGCTTCCTTTTAATTCATTTCCTCTTTTCATTAATTTCCCAATATCATTCCCTATCTTTGTTTCTATTTCCAAATATTATCTAATTTTTCTTTCTGTTCTTTTCCACTAGTTGGTGCTGTTTGATTTTCCTTTTTTTCCTATTTCAAATCTTTTCATTTGCCTTCATTGTTTTCCGTTTCTTCTTGGTTTTCCTGTAGTTCCTAAAGTTTCATAATTTTGTTTTTAATTTTTATGCTTGCCTGCTTCTTTTTTCGTCTTATATTATTATTATTATTTTGCTTTCGATTTTATATTCATATCGTACATTTATTTTGTTTATTTTTTTTGTCAGCATCGTTTTTCTTTTCTTCACCTTCCTACTCCTCTTTAGAACTGAATCATTCATTCACTTATTCTCATATATTCAAGGTTCCAAATCTTTATTAAATGTCTCCGGTTCACGCAAAAGCATGTACAATATCAACATGATCTTGTGAGATTGTACTAAGTTCCGACGCTAGAATGTGAATATTTTAGCTCTCTTATCAAAAGACATACAAGCCCACACACAAACACACACACATTTGAATCCAGTTCAGTGTAAGAAGAGACAGAGGAACGCCCCAAAAGAATTTTCTGTCACAGCAGCATCATTAAGAATGATAATCACGTTTTAATAATTTAGTTGTTTTAAGAATAAATGACTTGCTGGCTTACATTAGTGACGGTTTTAGAACAAGTCACACGTTCCTAAGCTCCTTTTAACCAAATAATATCTCATTTAAGAAAGACTAAATCCGTCTACCAATAGTTACGAAGAATGACGTAATATATTCGTAAGTAACGTCAGCAGGTCGTGATAGAAATGCTACATTTCCTTGGGCTTTTGTTAGGGTATGAATAGAAAGCCACGGTTTTGTTAGGGTACGAATGTTTAATTCATTTACACGGTCATTTACTATCTGGTGACACCTTTGCTTATGTAATTGTGTACTATATGTACTCAGCTTGTAATTCAGTTTAGGGTCTCAACTATACCAGATAGGGAGAATCTGACTTCAATTAAGCAACGTCGATTTTCTCGACTGTGTTTATCTGGTGACAAAGCAGCATTTCGACATGGTATTTTCATACTTTATGCCTTTTTGTGATATTGGTCATACACTACTCGTTTTATTTCTCTCTTTAATTTTTGGACTATATGTAACTCCTTCACCTTCACATGCGATCCCAACATGAACGTGTAAGTTAACGTTAAACCCCGTCTTCCTGATATTTTATGACTATGGTATTTCAGTATGTATACTAGTTTTCTTCTTTGCTTACAGCATTAAAAATGGGACGTAAACATGTGACAAACGACGAGAAAGAAAGTGATCTCTACAAGATGGAACATGAGCAACACAACGACTTATCAGTTAATGAGACTATCAACATCGTCTATTACAAATCCGTTGTTAAATTTCCAAACTGGTATAATGACAAGTAGAACCATGAAAAAGACAACAGTTTTACTTCTTCATTACTTTGAAAATGATCTCTTTATGCACATGTTGCTTTCTAATGAAAAATCTATAATTAGTGATAGCCTGTCAGGAAAGGGAATAACCCACGTAGTCAATAAAATGTAATTAGTATTAAGTTGTATTCATCTGACATCTGTCTACCTGTTTGCTCTCCGATGAACTGTAAAATCTCGTGAATTCCTCAAATAACCATCAGTGATATATTAGATTCCAAACAGATGTCAGATAGATGCGACTCAAATAATAATCACGTCTTTATTGACTGTGCGAATTATCCCCTTGTCTCATTGGATCCATTAATTGTTTATTATTTGAACATATTCATAGTCATGGTATACTATCTGCTTCTACCAACTGGTTTCACGTAAATACCAAAACACGAGTACAAATCGAAGGTTAATGATTATAGCCGATATATATATATATATCCTTAGTGGTAGTAGTAGTAGTATAACTATAGTAAATTACGAGTATGATCTAATAATGAATAATATGGTATTTAAAATTTAGAATTCACTAATAAATCTTCTTTCTCCTTCAAAAATAACAGACATCCAACAATAAATTAAGAAGTCTCGTGTGTCAGCAATTGATAACAGTATGTCTTGCCGACCATACCGTTAATAGCCAATCAGGGAAAATAATTTCGTAAAATACACATATTTCAATGTGTTATATTGTTAAAACTCAATAAAAAAATTACGACATAAACTGTATAATTGTTATGCTCCATTTGTACCATAAAATATGTTTTTGTTTGTTTTTACCTAAATCTTACATTCCGACAGCTTGTCGATCGCGGAAGATTAATTTCAAATATACACTGTTAATAAAGACTTTTTTAAAAATTAATTAGTTTTCCTGCTCAAAAAAATCGAACAAAGTTTACGTGAAAATTAATATAAACGAATATTTATAGACGTAGTTCATTAATATATATCAATCATAAGAAAATAAAATAAGAAAGCGCATTGAAATTCTACTTTGCTACATGAAGTTTAGCTGCAATCAGATCGATTATTCATACGTAATTCTCCAATACATGTTTAATGATTTAGTTCAGTTACCTTGCAAACGGTAAATAGTTTAATGTTGTTTAAGGTCTTAAGGTTGAGCTCTATATAATCAAAGAAAGTTTAAAAACTGATTGGTGTACCCATTCTCATAGGAGGCGCGAATGCAAGTTAAAACATGTACTCTTGTTAACATAGAAACATCAATCCACTCAATCATGTAACGTCATCTTGCATCCTATAAGATGCCTATATTCTTGTGGGAGACCCCCCTAATAGTTTATATAAAATCACTCCTTGGAACTAGTAATATTAAGGTTGTGTCTAGAGTAACGACAGTTTTCCGTCGTTGCTTTAAGTTTTTTTACATTGAGGGTTAATTTACTAGAGCAACGACGGAATATATTCCACTCTCGCGTAGCTTGAACTACAAGTAACAGCAAGAAGCGAGAAGCGTTCAGCCCGGCAGCTGCAGTTTGGTCTTGTGGACAAGGCGTCAGGAAACTGATTTAAAGGTCCCGGGTTCAAACCCAGGTGTCGACTTTTTGCATATATATTTTTTTTAAAGAAAATTAATTTTTTTATGTAAATATACAAAAGGAAATTTAATAAAAGTTGTGATTTACAATTTTAAAAGAGGCCACTAAAAACTAGGATGTATATAAACCCACCAAGGCAGGATGCACACCGAGCGGTAGCGAGGTGTGCAAGGTGGGGAGGGTGCGTCCGAAGGGAGCTGGGCGGCGTTAGCCACGGGGGGGCGCAGCCCCCTGTTAGCGGTGGGCATACGCAAAAGTACTGTTTACTAAAAAATTCTGTTTACGAAAAGTTTTGTGCCGTTCCGTCCCGTCGTTGCTCTAGTAAATTAACCCTCGATATTAAATACTTAAAGCAACGAAGGAAAACCGTCGTTGATCTAGGCGCGTCCTAATATTAAATGTATCTTTGAAATTATCTGCCGAAACTTATGACATATGTAAATCTCTAAGATACCTAAATTTAATATTTCGTGTAAATACTTTCGGAACAACCTGTAACTACCAAAGACATTATAAGTAATAAGAATTATATACCCAAAGACTTAAAATATATAGAAATTAATTTACCAAATTATGCAAAACCTCTATGGGAGGTAGGCTCATTTTATGGTAACGTCTATGTCATGTAGCTATATAAACAGCGCAAGCTAAATGTAATATCAGTTCTGCTAGAACTCCTGAAGTGGACAGAGCTCTAAATAAAGGTGCTAAAGAGAACCTTATTTACTTGTTTTATGTGTTATTTTGTGTTTACCTTTACATACATCCCTCGGTCTCCTGCAGTAGGAGGAGGACCACGTATCCATATACACTATAGAGTCTATTTCATATACGTTCCTCCGGGTTGATTAGTCAATACTAATCTCATCTTGTCTTTTAGGTTTAAAAATCCTACGTCCATAGCCGGAGAGTCAAGATACATATAAGCGCCTCACATTAGTGATATATCTGTCATACACATAACTTATAGGATAGACCCCGTTCGGGGTACTCGGGACAGGTCGTTTTAATCATTTGTTATCGAAATTTCGACCTCAGTCTTGATAGGTTCGAGTATCTACGGTTCTGTGGGTGTGGATTCATCCGTTTTGTTCTACGGTTTGAGCTTTAAATAGCTTTTACATATATCGAGAATTTTCGTCGGATCCGCCTGAAGATCTCCACGTTCGTTCTTAATCATCCCTAACCACGATCATACTTTTGCGTTGAAATTCTCGAACACAGTTTTCACATACTTCGGTAATCGGTCAAGCAAGCTATCTAGCTAATCGTAAAATGTATCTTTGTCGCTAGCATTAGCTCGCTTGGCCTGCACATACATTTTAGTGGGCATTGTTGCTTTCAATTGTTGCACGAGTATTAGTCACCCACAATTTGGAAGTTTCCCTTGAAACTCAAAAGTCAAAATTTAAATTTCTACAGTAGTTTCTCCTCAGACAAATGTATACTGTGTAGAAAAATTATATTTTGTTCAGTATGTTATAAAATATATTTGTCTTGGAAAGTAAAAGAGAGTTCTCAGCTGCAGTTACAATAAGATACAATCAGATATTTCCCAGAGTGATGCTCTTTTAGATAATTGTAATTAAAGATCGCAAATTTTGGATAATTTTTAATTTCAAGCAGCCTTCACCCTTAACAGCATTGAGACCCCACATTATTTTCACATCACAAAATTTAGTTTTACCATGAGCTTTCAATTTCACAAGCTTTATTTTGGGAGTGTTGCTCCTTAACTGAGAAAATATACTTTAAAATCACAAAAAAAACCTCTTTCAGTTCCTTCTTTGTTGCCACACTGAAATGTATGAACAGTCATCATCAGCTAAAGTAATGTCACTATATGTAATCACAAACTTGGGGTGATGTTGCTTTACAAAGATATAGCATTCTGAAATATGCCTTGTTCATATTTTCTTAACAAAATGGATCCGTAACCTTCAGCTTTTGAGGTTCATACTGGGAGGAGAAATTTTTGCGAGGGCTCAAACTTGCACGATGTTAATCTCTCATGACCTATTTTCATTTAGTCAAAAAAATAGGAAAATCAGAAAATACAACTATCACACTTTCTCTGAAGTTTAAATGGCTCTTAAACAATATGATTCACACAATGTACATTTATAGGCCTAACTTCAGTTTTGAATCTCAGCCTCATGCGGATTTCAAAAGTAGACATCAAAATCAGTTCAGTTTCCAAGGCAGACTATATATTCTAAAGCAAAACTACAGCCTGAATAAGGCACTTCGTGAGTTAGAGAAATGTTTCTTTGATCTTTAAGAATGTTAAAAAGAAAAGCATCTGCAAAGGCACCATTGTTTACACTGTACAGGTTTTTTTGGTTCTGTGATGGATGGAAAAGTGCAACACATCCACTGTTCAGTTCCGAAGACAAATCTCTACATGTAAGTCCCTTATTAGCAAAGCTGTAGTGAAAGGGTCCTTATAATCCAGCTCAGTCCGTTCGTATATCCATGTCTAGAAAATAAATCCCAGGAAATACAAGGAGTACAGAGGTGAATGAGATGTCGTTGCAAAAGTCTCGGCTAGACTAGCTCAGTGCCACCATAATTATTTTGAGTGAGCCTTGCAAACCCTTTTTCTTAATCAATCGTTAAAATTGTTTCTATTTTGTTAAACATATCTGCACCAAAATTTGCATACATGTTATTCGACACAACAGAAAAATACTGTGCCGCTCAGACGCAGTGTTAGCTACTGATTTTCTATGAAATTCAATTTTTTCAGTTTAATTTCATTACCTTACAAGCAATAGCACCAAATTTGACATAAACATTATTTGAAACAATACAAAAAATATTGTGGGTGCCCTCGTCCCCAAACATTCCTCTGTCAATGTTACAAACCTGTGTCCAAGCATTAAATCTCACGATCTACAAGATGTGAACAGGTGAGTGAAGTGTCGTTGGATAGGTCTTAGATAGACTAGCTGAGAGCCACCGGAATCATCTTCATTGTTACAGTGGGTCAGTGTTGCCAAACAATTCTGTTAAAATCAATTGTTCAAATTATTTCCATCTCGTTAGACCTATCTGTACCAAAATTGTCATAAGCTTTATTAGACAACAGAAAACTACTCTGGGTGTCAGCCTCCCAAAACACTCCGATTGACAGTGTTGCTAATTTATTTTATAAAAGGAATATTTACAGATATTGGACAAAATAATGGAATCACTTGTCAAATGTGGGATATATTGTAATAGTGTTTGGTAACACTGAGCACTGCGTAAATCAACCATCTCTTTGTTGCACGAGTATGGACTATGCACGAATAGTAGAGTCAGGCCTAGTGGTTGAGGCCGCTGCGTAGGTGTGGTGAGTGGCCAGTAAGTCCTTCTTGAAGGAGTTTCGAAGAGGTCTAATTCTGGGTGTCCGTCTAGCTGGAGCATATGACATATGCTCGAGCTAGAAATTGTGATCAAAACAGCGACATTATGCGGTATACCACAAGGAATGGTGTCGAAAGCCATAGCCGCCTCATAAACAGTGCGGGTAAAACAGGGTCAGCCTGGCACAATAGTGGTCGAGAAGCGAAACTCCAGGATAGGGACCGCCGGGCCTTGAAGTGGATTGTGACCTCGCAGAAGAAAACAACGGCCGAGAGAGTGACTACAGAACAATCCGCACCGAAACACCAAAGTGTCATCCAAAAGAGTGAGGCAGGAACTGCATAAAATGGGTATGCATGGGCGTGTTGCTGTTGCTATTGTTACTATTAATACAAGTTAGCTACTTTGTAGTCTCCAACCTCGTTTGAGCGCTTCATTGTATGCAAATATGGTTAAATTAAATTAGGTCATTAAAACAAAAATTATAATGGACTTCATCCAAAATAAAACCACAGAAGTATAGGGACAATGTAATTAGCAGTAATATTCTTAAATTGTAAAGCAGATGGCACGAAAGACAGCTAATACATATTATAACATGCAAGACTAACAGTACCATTCAAGACACTGTTCTCTGTCACTCAAATATACAAATAGGACCTCATTGGCACACATCTCCTGTGAGTAATTTAGAAAAGATATGTAAATGACTAGGCATAATAATAACTCTATCTCAAAGAAGATATAATTTGTATGAGTTTTATGTGCGATTGTCAAATCGCAGGGAATGTATACCTTTCAATTGTTCAACATACGCATCTACAACAAAGAATGGAAGACTTTTCAGGTTAGTTGATTTAGTTTTACTAAAGAAAGTAGGTTCTTTTAACCCCATATTTTTGTTGATTAGCCTATTACCAAAGAAAGTCAGTTATGTTTACCCTTAAAGTTCGTTGATATTTCTTTCACCAAACAAAGTAGGTCCTGTACCTCTCTAGGTTAGTTGAATAACATTTTACCAAAGCAAGTTTGTTCTTTTAAATCCCCAAATTGGTTGAAAAACATTTGACTAAAGGAAGTAGGTCCTAGGTTAATTTAACCGTCCAGGTTAGTTCATTAGCTTTGTACCAAGTATAATTGGTACGTTGCTTGAGTAGCATTTGCCTAATAAGTAAATTTATTTGATTGATTAAAATTTGCGGGTGAATTTAAGATACAGGAAATATGTTAGTCTTAACATATCATTAGTAATAGGGACAAAAATACTGTTTTGTTTTTTAAAATAATCAAACCTTCAGTTCCTGACATTCAATAAGTTTTTGACACTTATTTTCGTGATGAACTTTGAAGGTTTGCATCAATATAAGGTGAAGGCAGATGAATAACCTTTTCAGTCTCCGAACAGGGAGAATCGGAAATGACTCGCATAGTTTGAATTCTGACGTCTTATGCACTTGACGACGCAGTAACTTATAAGTCTTTACTTACGAGCAAATCTTCTTATATTTGGAACAACAACTAAATGAGGATGATTAACCGTCATGATCGGTAATTCTCGAGTATCTTCGAAAACGCACGAATAGGCTATACTAACCCTTTGTCAATCGCATTCATGTAAGAGTAACAGCCTGAGTTGGTTATTATTTGCTTCATTAACTTCTAAGTAGCTCCGTTGCTTTCATTTTGTTTTCACCGATTTAGGTGGGTTCGTATATACCTACAGCACTGCTTACAAGTAAGCATGAACAACGACTAGGTTATCCACAACCGTTTGTCAATTAAACAACAAAATCTTTCAACGTCCATTTCATGGTAGAAGCTCGATGGAATCAAGTTTTATTTTCAAACACTGTGTTTAGTAACGTATTCAGATACATATTTGTGCTTATAAAAGTGATATTAAAATTTGCGACTTGGTGTGAAAGTAATATCCTCACATTTCCTTAACACACACTATGATTGAACCGACTCGTGCATGCAATGTATTTTACGAATTTAACAACTCTTGTAAACTATATTACGATAGCTTTTAAACGCAACTTAAATGTAAGCCAATACTGTTTTGTTCCGTTGATACAACTCGAAGTAAGTCTTTTACTCTACAACAATTTCCCTCTAAGCTTTCTCTTTCTGACTCTCTGAATCCACCACTGCCATTAAGAATCAGAATGGACTTTAAAGATCTTCTCTATCTTACGGAAATAACAAGAAGAAGAAAAAGCTTCGGGGAAATAGATTCAGTCCCTTGATGTTTCCAAAGATCATTCCTCTGACGAATTTCGTCTTTCCTTTTTTTTCTTTCATTATTTTCTTTCTGTATCTTTCTTGTTTTCGCTTTCTCGGAAAATGAACAATGCATCAGTTTTTGAGATAACATCAACTGCCAACAATTTCTCTTGAGTAGGGATTTAAGCTGATGGTTCTTCTGGTACTTTATATGATGTAACAAAAATGTTGATTTTTTCATCCTTAGATGCTCCGCTGGTACGTTTAGAAGGAGAGTACTCTGAGCGAAGAAGATGGACAAATAATCAGAAAATAAAAGTAATAAGAAATGCTTCTCCTCCACTACAGTGAAACATAAAGGTTTTCAGTTAGTAAGAACGAAGAGAGAGAAAGAGAGAGAGAGAGAGAGAGAGAGGGATGGCATTTGATTGGAATCATGGTTGAGCAATGACAGAAGGGCACATTCGTAAAATATTGATACTATTTTCTAATTTCTTCCACAACATATTTCTTTCCCCTTTATTATTTCCCCTTTTTTTGTATCCCTTACTTTAGCGTTTACGTCATCTTTCTCCCTCTCCTCCTAATCCACTCCACTCTTTACTCTTTCTCAATTTTATTTCCTGCTTGTAAACTCAGCTCATAATTCAAGTTGATGACCGCATTAATCTTCACTTAAGACATTGAAAACCATGGAATTTTGTACATGATGTTGCTTTTACAGCAGAAATGACGAGAAACGTTGATACGGAAGTTTAGCGCTGGTATTTCTAATATTCTAATGATTTCTTACAGAAAGTTTACTAGAGCTACCAGCAAGTTGTTTATGCTTTTATTTAAGGCTAAAGTAAGTGAAGTTTTAGTGCAAATGTTGTTTTTTCAATATTTTACGAAATAATTTCTAACCTCACAAAAATTTACTATTTTAAAGTTTCCAGTTTGCACGAATGTTTTCTCACAGGTAAAATGAGTATAATACTGTAAATGTACTGTAATATAGAACTGTAATATTCGGACCCCCTAATAAGGTAGGGGGTCCGAATATGGCCCATTTTCACTTTGTTGATTTTCTTTTTCACTAAGAAAACCTATTTATTTGTGCGAATCGATTCAACAATCAAGTTCGGAGACTATTTGGACAAATGAAAAAATATATCTGCTTCTTAGAAATGACGTATAAAAATGTAATAAAACGAAAAGCAAAATGTTGCCAGTGGGCCATATTGGGAACATGATGTTCCCAATATGGCCCGCTAAAGAAAACAAGATAGTATGGCAAAAGTGATGTGTAATCTTTCTGTATTACTCATCTATGCTACATACTGATAGATATAAATTACAAGCATACATAATTTGTATGACATTGCAAAACGTAGAATATTGTATTAATACAAAATGCCAAAATGTGTGAAAAACAAGTGAATATAAAAGAAGAAAAAATATGAATAAACAAGAAGTGTAACAGAAACGAAGAAGTTTAGAAATGTCACGTCTCACATGGGACAAAGAAATGATCCGTGATCTCTACAGGTGATTCCAACAAACTCTCCACGAATGTATTTGCGCTACGACACGCAAAGGCTCATGCCTGTTACCTTCCTGAAAAAGGTAACAAAACCAAGATTAACAAGAGTTGGAGCAACTCAGTGTCGGTTTTTCAGGACTATTAGAAGCGGTTGAAGATTCTGATCGTTTTAAACGTGATGACACTTTCTTTGTTTTGGTTTTAATCTTCTTATTCTTTGTATTGGAATTGATATCTTCCTTATTACCTTTTATTTCTTCGTTTTAGTTACTAAACATTATGATGATGAGTGTTCAGTACAAACATTTCAAATACCCAATTCTTTCATTTTAGACAGTTATGGCTGCATTTTGTCCAATATGACGGTGGGCCATATTGCGCACTATTGACCTCTTCTCTCTTTCTGGCGCTCCTAGTTGCACAATGCAATACATTGCGTCACACATATTTTATGTTCACGTATGCTCACATAGCTACATTATCCATGCGTTATACTGATTAGGTTTCCAACAATAGATACTGTAACGAAACATTACTTACCTTGATAAAAAACAGCAAAATATTTTCTTGCTCAATATGCCACTTCAACTGAAGCTGCTGCCGTTCATGTCACTCGAAGACAACTGAGTTCCGCAAATATGATTTAAATTGTCATGAAGATATAGATTACAGTAACATCTAGTAGCATCAATGAAAAGCTGCAGAGATCTGGGGGGTGGGCCATATTGGAGACCCGGATCGTAATCGGTCCACTTACCTTAGTATATTTTATTAAGCATATTGTCATGTAATTTGTTTATGTAATCTTCAGAGATTTTATCATGTAATTATTTAACCACTGTATTTGTAGTTTTCATTTAGTAGTTTTGTATAATCATTCATATTATCGCATTATTATATAATCACTTTATTTTTCGCCATTTTTGTAAGAAATTAACAATTATTGAGAGGAGGAACCATAAACGGAATTTGCTCGGTTCCGCCTGAATTTCTGTAACCTGTAAATTCTATATTATTAATAATAAAATGTTTTGTATTGTGTTGTATTCCTGTAAATCGTTTCGGCACAAAACACCACCGTTAATGAGAAAACAAAGTAGAACATTTTTTTGCCATGTGTGCAGTGTTGAAAGAATTGGCTTGAAGATTCTATTTTACACGTAATAACTAAGCATTTAGCAGAATTTTGATTCGAGATCATAGAGTAAAAAGAAAGAAACTATGATTTGTATAGCGTGAGCGGGGGGGGGGGGGGGGAGGAGAGCGAAAGTCGCAATGTTGCCATACTTCCTCCTATTTCCTTTTGTATTGATGAACGTTGCAAAGTCCTCAAGTTGCTTCCCTTGATCGTGGTGAAGTGAGCGCTTCCCAGCGCGAATTGACCCTCGCTCACGAATAACACGATTCATTAAAGAAATTAAATTATATAATATTGTGTGACATATAGCATAAACGTTACTACATGCCTATAGCAACGGCTGAGTATTACTTGTTGATATGAAATTTGCAGTTTAGTCGTCGTGCACAAGGTAACTAGGAAAAGTAGCTGCTATATTTTTTTGCCGTTCCTACGTAGCTGAGGAAGTAAACGTCCGGCGTAGCTATAGAAAGGTACAAATATATTACAAATTATTACAGTATTTAAATCCACAGTGTTGGAACCTAAATACAAAATGTGTGCCCATAAATCACCTTGGTGAAGGTAACAACAGTTAAAGAAGCTTTGATTTATGCTTTTCCCCACCACTGTATTCATAGTAAGACTTTTAAGGATGTTTTTTCATCAAACAAGATGGACTGTCTTGAATATTTTTACAGATATATTCTCTTACAAGTATTTTGGTTGTAAGGAACATTGTAAGGATACTAGAATTGCCAAATAAACAACCTTTCTTAGGTAAAGAAGAATTTCTTAAACAAAATTAAAATAGTTATAAATACGGAAATTTATTAACCTATTATCAAAACCGGAATGAATATTATACATTTCTTGAAATGACAATGGTGTCTAGGAAGGTTGATGAATCTCATAAAAATCTTTATCAAAAAACAGAGGTCAGGATTTTTAGAGGGTAATGCTATTTGCAGAACACATAAGGATAAATTTTATAAAAGGTAGGCTTCGTTGCTCATAAAGCCATGTGCAGAGATAATAATAAAAACAATGACTTTATACGTTTCTGCTCAATATGTCGACGTTTATCAATATTTTTGATGATTTGTTTTAGGTAATAACATTCCAACTGATCATATGTTTTCAGGTTCTTCGTCATATTTGGATTATATCCTGAGCACGATCAAGCCAGTTTTCATCACAAACACCTACCTCTTGAAGATTCCATGTAATATTGTTCTCCCAATGATGTCTCAGTCTTCCTAACGTCCTCTTTTCCTCCGGAATTCTAACCCCCATGGAATATAATGTAGTTTATTTCCCGTGCCAGCTACACGGCCAGCTCACCTGAACCGTCGTGATTTCATTATTCTTGTATTATTGGGTGAGTCGTACAGTTTTTGGAGTTCTTCCTCACGCAATACTTGCATTCTCCCGTCATTGTGTCCCGTTTCAGTCCGTATATTTTCCAACTAAATCTTATCTTCATGCTCACCCAATAAATGTTCAGGTAAAAGGGTCGTACTCCAACTTTCACAATCACAAAGTATTACCGGCAGAATAACCGTTCTCTATCATATCCTAATACCAAATTGAGATAGGCTTGGGATCTTTTAGTATTGTGAAATAGTGATGAACTTAATTTATCCAGTTTGCATTTCATCATTTTCTAACACTATATCCACAAAATATGAGCAACAACCATAGATAGAATAGTAAGAAAATTGCATATAATGACTTTATCCATTGGGTTGGTGCGAAAGAAATTACCGCTTTGACGTCTGGTCGGAAACACTCCTTAGCAACACAACTCAGGGATCGACTGAGGTCACGCGTCTAACGTCACAAACTCTGTACACGTCCTGCAAACAGGCTGGTGTACGAAGACAGTCAGGAGGCAATGTGTTGTTGAACAGGGTCGCATGAAAGTGCACCATAGAGAAGAGAACACACAATTACAAGTGATTTTTCCTTATGACTTCAAACTGGAGCACCCGCAAAAAACATTAACAGTGTATTTGGGACAGGAATGGTGAACGAACATCCAATTCACCGTTGGTTTCTCAAATTTCGTCCCGGTGACAACATTACAAAATGAGTCCCGTGGGCACCAACCAGGATAGGGTGCTTAGGAACACTGTGGAAGCGGATCCTCGGAAAAGTGTTCATGCCATTTCATACGAGTTAGGCATAAACCATACCACTGTCAGTCTGTGGCTTCGTGCGATCGGTGAAGGTAAAACGTTGGACTCATGGGTGTCACATGACACCGGCCAACAAGAATCGTCGTCTAGAAGTGTGCTGTTCTCCGAGTGTAACGAATAATCGCGAAGGTTTCCTTTATCGGATTGTCACTTCAGATGAAACATGGATCTGCTATGACAATGGTAAACGATAAGTAAATGAATGGATCGTGATCAACGTCCAGAACGGAGTTCTAAACCACCTCTCCACCCACGGAAGGTATTGTTGCTGGTATGGTGATCTATGTTGGGAGTAATCATTCTTGTTTTTCTCAGGTGAGGTGAAACCACCACTGCAGATCGTTACAGTACTAAACTCTATGAAATGCACGCCAATCTTGTCAGCAAGGATTCAGCAATGGTCAACAGGCATGATCTCCTCATGTAGCAAAGAACGGTGCAGGCTCTTCGTGAGTCGCAGTATGAAACCCTTTCTCGCCAGCCGTATTCTCCCGATCTCTTCCACTCTGACCACACCTCTTTTGGCATCTCGATCACTTCTTCACACGGAAGACTTTCCCTGGTGATTGGACGGTGCAACATGTAGTTGAGAAAGTCTTTGCATTGCAGACTCCAGACTTTTTTCGCCACGGAATCCAATGGTTGACTGAGAGATGGCAACAGTATGTGACTGCATAAGGCGACTACTTTGATTAACCAGATAATGTAGTGTTCATTTTTTGGCCTTTGGACATGACGCACCTGGGAAGCACATTTCATTCTCACCAACCCAATATACCTAAAATTTATTGTGTGACTGAAACATCGAGTTAACATCTGATTAGTAACGGTATTTTGGTCTGTTCAGGTAGGAGCGCATTAGTCAATATCAGTACAGAAATCTATTACTGAGAGTATCGGACATTTTCAATCATCCTACTTACGGATGATGCAGGATAATGGCATGTTTTCAACATACATGGAATTCACACTTGCAATGTTTCAACAGACCAAGTCATATACTTGCTAATTAACTTTGGGAACAGTTTTTGATCATTATACGGCGGTTGTAAACTAGGACACGCTCCAAACCTCTCCATAATACTTTTTGCTCACACTTTCTCAAAGACATCGTGTTCATGGTGTGTTATATTGAAGTTTTCCATATCTTTACACAATCTTCAGACCTATTTGATTTTTTAAAAGTTTTTACTGTTATTTATTTATTTCACGAAAGCTTCAAATTTTTTTCAAGAAACTTGAGCTATTAACGAACCATTCTACAAATATTTTAAATTGACAGTAGATGAAATCTGAAGCAGAGGGATAGACGCGACATTGAGAAAAAAATGTTTAAAATTCAAATTTTTATACAAAACGAAATATATGTGACCCCAATCATTAATATTTTGTATAAATGTGCACTGGACGCTATTTTTATTTCTGCAAAACATGGCTATTTTACATCATAGGCCTACTAAATTTGTTAGAGCGGAATTCCGCGCGAATTAAACTGAGTATTTCATCTTACAAGAGCGCGTTTTTCATAGAAGAAAAGATAATAAATTTGCTCTGGACAAATGGAAGGATCTATGGTAGCTCTTTTCGATGGCAATATAATCATTTCTAGATGAATTTCCGTCTATCTATACAGATGGGAGTTTCATCATTTGAACATGAAAACTACGCATTTATTCATGAGTATTAGAGTGATTTGAGGGAAGATGCATATCAAGAGAAGATGGCTACTACGACACTAGATGGCAATCTTGTATGGTGTGAAAGAAGTAGTCAGTATTATCTTTCGTGAATGTCGCGTAGTTTGTCACGTGGAAAAGAAATAAGTCCTTTGAAGAAGAAACAATATCTTTATTTTAGCCTAAAAATTATTTTCTTTAGTCAATAACCAGTGTAGGATCGGCTTAAATTTCACGACAGAGTAG
>JAGDQP010029818.1:11035-23084 GCA_022664845.1 Lepisma saccharinum | reverse complement strand
ATAAAGTGTGTGATACAGCATCCAAAGTTGTATCTACTCAGAGTGAAATGTTTACGACTAATGATATAATGACAAGTAAAAGTAGTGAAGTTATTGCTGGAGATGATTTGACTAGAACAAGAGAGACACGAGAAAAAGAGGAAGTAGATGTCAAAAAAGAAAACTTTTTTGGAAAAATTCAAAGGTAAAATGTGCAGATATTCAATGTGAAATGAAGGATTCAGTCACCAATAATAATCAGTTAGTTAATTAAAATGTACAAAAGACAAACCTAAACTTACAAATGGATATTGATCATGAGTCGTTATGGGCAGATTTATATATATGCAACCTTTTTTGGAATCGGCCGCACTGTGAAATAGCAGTAACTGGTACCCGTAAACAATTAAGGTGTGGATTTGAGGTATCAGCAATCCTGTATCGACGACCTATCATCACAAGTGACTAGCTGGAGCTAAAAGTTTCTTGGAGACTTGACGTAGGGTTCTGTTTATTGTAATTTGAAGATACTGTTGAACTTCTTACTGCTATCAGAGAAGAAACTTACAGTTTCATAATTAACAGAACAAATATTAACAAAGGACCTGCTAGTGGATGCAGTTGTACAAGATTCAAACACATCAACATTAAATGCGACGAGTTCTGTAACAAAAATATCATTAACTCTGAATACAGGAAACTTCATTTTGCCCCATCACGCAGGAAGTTATTTAACTATTGCGGAAGTGGTAAATTTATCATGGACATCAAAAACGACAATGGTAACGAATACAGCTAAAGCGTGATCTGTCGAAAACACAAATACTATGTTGCTTTATGATGGCGTTTACATAAAAAAAAGCAGATCACCTCCGCTATGTAAGTACAGGGCGAGCCAGAAACACTTGACGGTTTTTAAATAAAACAACTTTTCAGGTCTTCGTCCGTCTGTCTGTTATGCAGAGTAGTGCCTCCTCAGCCAAAACAAGACGAGAGAAATGGATTTGACATTCGTGTTCAACAATTTCGATCTAACCGATCAGTTTAAATCTCGTGACTCTTTGGCAGGTCCTTTTGGCAAATTGCTTAGCTTTCTTCATTTTTAAGATTTCACTGTACGATAAATTTATTCGGGTTTGTTTGCAGGATTTACTACTGCGCCAGGGGCAAAATCATTTTTCTCCCTTGCGACTGTCCCTTCTTAAAGAACCAAATTTTCATAGAAAATTGGCACCCGAACACGATGCGCCCCGTGGGAAATGTTGCTTCCTAGATCGGCGGCTGCTTGTTTACGTTTTAAGCTGTCTTTTTTCTTCTTTGTAAAAAAGGGAAGTATCAGAATTACGGCCATCGACGTTCTGATGTGCCAATTCCAATCTTTTTTCGAATGTTTTTTTTTTTTAAATAAACATTCGAAAAAAGATGACTGAAATTTGTTTCGATTTTGTTACGTTTTGTGTTTGAATTGTGAAGGTGAAAACCTGCTTGGCACAGTTAAATAAGAAATTTTCACTGCCTTTTCCATCTTCAATATTCATGACTCCTTCCACCTCAGAAGTTATATACCATGGCACAGCTAATGAAAGCGGCTCGTCTGTCCTATTATCGAAACCTATTTTAAGACTATAGCATTAATTTAACGAGAAATCCTTTTCAAATGGAGCAATATAGTATACTAATCCTAATAAATGCTGGCTGGCAAAGACTCTTAGTTAAAGCAGATAGTTTTCCACAAATTCCTGACAACTTACTTCAAAGAAAGAAACAATATCTACCATAAAATACATTGTAATACATAGCATTTAAAGACCACACTAAAAGAACGTACTTTGTCCATTTTCTTGGTTTTACAGAAGAGCATTTTTAAAGTCCATACTCAGCATGACGTATTACCTGCACATCAAAATAAAGATTTACTTGTAATAGACAGATTCTCTTCATGCATAATTGTTCAAAAGGCTCTTGAAAGAGCGAAAAGATGGCACTATCGTCTCAATTTGGCAAAAAGTAAAAATAAAAAAGACACTGCACGTTTTGTTCCTGTGGTCTTTATTTCCTTTGAGCAAAATTTAACATTTTAATTACAACATTTTAAATTGTACAAACATTGCAATTCGTTTACGTCTGAAAGGGATCTTTTTTGCACATGCTAAATCAGTGAACTTACTTCTATGTATTGGTTTTTACTTCTGATCTGAATTTGAACATACTCTTCCTATACAATTCTTGTACAGTTCTTGTTTTCTAGCAAAAGAAAGTTTTGGCAATATAAGAAAAACAAGTTAAAATATTGACGAAGTCGCGCACAACCCAAGGAATCTGCCAGGAGATTCAGATTTAAGGGTGTGCACGTTTCAACAGTTTTAACCATACAAATGGCGGGGAGGGGGGGGGGCGCTCGAGAATTTCGAGTTGAAATCTCCATTGTGCGTCTGGCAAAATCCCTGCCTAGATCGCGTCCGTGATAACCTACATACTTTAACGGTGTATATCACCCCCGCCATCTTGGTATGACCTTCCCATTGATTTACATGGGAATTGTTTTACTCGTCTTTTCTCTCTAAGGAGCGTAATTTTTAACTTCTGTTTTCGCCTAGCATTTCGTCATGTTTGCTTTGACTCATACTGTTTTATATAATATTCTATTCACGAATAGAATCATTTCCTGTTAAAATTGTGATTTATATGGTAAACTGTTAATCATACATTATACTCATATATTTGAAGAAACTTCACAAACTGAAACTATACAAGAGTCAAAATAGCCACCAAGGCAAATTTCGTGAAAGCGGAACTTCAATATTCTACTTCTGAGGCATAAGACGAGTAAAACGATTTCCAAGTAAATCAATGGAAAGGTCATACCAAGATGGCGGAGGTGACCTGCACCGTTAAGTATATGAAGTACAAAGAACTCAGTAAATTTGTCATGAATTCAGTTAAAGATTCGTTGTGAACGAAGTACAAGTGATCAAACCTCAGCTTGATGTAGGTGTAATAAACATCCCACATGCCTAAGGGTGATATTACGCTGACAAGGCTCGTCCAGCAAGCTGATCAGCAGGCTCGATAGTATAATAGCACCTTAACACATAATATTTAAAAATAAGTTATATTTTACAGTGTGTCGATTTGAATTTCTGAGCTAATCTGTTACCAAGAAAAGTTATCCAGGCAAATCTTACTGACCTATGTTCTGTGTTTTGGTATGTGAATGTGTGCATTTAACAAATTATAGTAATCAATGGAAATTAGGGAGGATGCTCTTTGATGACAATGCGTGTCAACTTCCCGCTGCTGTGAACCATTCAATTTAGCATTTGTGCTTCAGCAGGTCTTTATTTCCTGCTTCTCCTCAGCGGAACCGTTAGATGACTTCCTATCTCTTTTCAGCTTAAAACATGACCTTATTCTCCACTGACCTCTCATCAATGGTTTTCCAAAAGAGGAAATATTACATCTATAAAATATATTGTGTTGCTTTACATGGCGGAACTAGGACATCTATCCCATGCAGTGTGCGAATTAAACCTTTTAGCGAGGGGTGGTGGGTGGGGTAAAACATAACGCACGGATTTCAACAGGCAACCTATATATAATTCAGTCATATTCAATCCACTACTGGATCAGGCCTCTCCCGAAGGAAGGAGTTGGTCTCCCGCTCGCACGCTGACCAGACGCGTTGAGAAAGGAGAGCCGAAGCTCTCAACTGTGATTGCCACTGTCTTTTATTTACAGCAGCTCCCCTGGGTGGGCACCGTTCCAGACACTCTCGCTTTGGAAAGAATCTCTTGACAGATTCGGGAATCGAACCCGTGACCCCATGATCAACAGTCAACAACGGTAACCACTAGACCAGCGGAGATAAGATAAAATGAATTGTATGGGCGGTAACAGCACTATGGCTTACGCCCTTCCCGAAGACCAGCGGAGATTCCCATTTCCCAATAGGAGATTATTAAATCAAACCAATCATACTAAATCTTTCAGATTAAGCTACTAAATTTACATCACAAAAAGAAATGGCTTCCAAATACGCTTCTTAGCTCCTAGTAAAAGTTCATATACCCTTGTCACTTCCATGAAAATAGTTTCAACGTCTGCCAAATAAAAATGTTCTGATTTTCTATCTAATCTTGATCGAAACATCTTCTGGGGGGAAAATTTATCCCTGGCAGCGACGAAGTGGGAAACTTATTTGCTAGGGGGGGGGGCGTTAATTCGCACACTGATCCCATTGCGGAGTTAAGACATTGTCTTTTTACACCTTCACCATAAGTACTGATAAGTGTTTTGCTAGGTTGTAGGTTAGCGATGCCCAGTTCCTGGACAAAATGAAACGGTTAAATCCTCTCCGGTTAAATTCTCGGCTAAGTATCACTCCTCAGCTTTCCGCGTTCACTGAAATTCCATCACGGCTGATTTTCATGAAAGCTTGCTTTGCGTGCGATTTAGATGAGTAGCCAATTGAAACGCGTGTTTTACTGTGTGTTTTATTGTAAGGTAAGTGTAACATGTGTTTCAATTGGCTACTCACCCTAATCGCAAGCAAAGCACGCAACGCAAACCTTCATTAAAATCAGCCCTTACTTTTAAAGATCAGTTTCAAGCCGCTATGAAGCAGTGTTGCCAACAATAATCACTTAAAAATAACTGAACTGCAATCTAAAGGTAGCTAAAAATAAAACCCTATCTTATTAATGTTAGAGTAAGGCTTGCTCGTCACTAAAACATGTACAAAAGGTAGCAAGTACGCTATTGAAAAGTGAGATTCTTCGGTAACTAAATGAGTATTGAAAATAGCTAGTTTTAGTGACTAAGTCGCTAAATTAGCAACGTTACTGTGAAGTCGGTGACCGGTTGGTATAACGACTAGAGCATCGGCTTGTTGTTATCCAGCGGACCCGGGTTTTATTCACGGTCAGGGTATTTTTTTCACAAGAACACAACTCTCTCTTTCTTTCCACGTTCCAATAATTGACTCCACTTGCATTTTCAACATTTAAACATTTTACAGACAGGATAGAAAGTCAGATTCGACTTTTCTCCCCGTTTTACTATATTTTTTTCCCCTTCTTTTTGTTTTTGACAAACTTCTGGGATAAAAGTTAGATTTTTCATTATATGCGATTCACATGACGTTTAACATAAGAAATAGTAACACGATCACTTACTTCTAGTTATGATGTGAGTTACTCCCCCGAGACGGACGTCAATTTTCTAATTCAATTTTGACTGTCACTGAACAACACAGAACATACGATACTCCCTATAATCTCCATAGCATCAAAAAGAATTATTGGTTCAATCCAATGACCTCTATCTAAAAGCGATACTGGACTGACTGGTAGCTGCCATTGAAAATTTCATAAATATATGAAGCCAGGGAGCGGAGAAGACACTTAAATCTCGTTTGTCCATTTCCAGTCTAATCAAATATGTACCAAATTTTCTGTTCTCAGTTTTTACGCTTCATATCGCTGTGCCTCCCTTTTTATTTCTTAATCCTTGCAAAAACCGTAAATATTATCTGCGGTATTTACTATTATGTGCAGTGTACGGTATACTATTATATGAATAACTCAGGAAATAAGACAAATCAAAAAACGGACCGCACAGCGATAAGAAGCATATAAAACAGAGAACTGAA
Source organism: Lepisma saccharinum (assembly GCA_022664845.1). NCBI lineage: Eukaryota > Metazoa > Arthropoda > Insecta > Zygentoma > Lepismatidae > Lepisma > Lepisma saccharinum. The sequence continues at coordinate 17,455 of JAGDQP010029818.1, read as the reverse complement.
AATTTGATCCACATTGAATTAGACGAAGTGGACAATGTTCTGGCGTCTATTTTGCAACAGTAAGCAGTCACTCAATTATCCTTACGTAGAGCTCGATGGTTCCATCTAACGGTTATGCAATTTGTCGGTACTACAATGGTGTAAAACGGACACAACCGTCAGATGGCAGCAGAAGTTCTTTTTGATACATAGGTAGTGCTGAGCGTCACTTCTTATTCGGTGACATTTCTCAAATTCGATAGAGAATTTGCTCATGTAATGTTCAGCTAATAGGCCTAACGTTTAATTGGGCGAAAATAGGCGAAAGGTTTATTAGATCGGTGAGATCACTCTCCTAAGTACGAGCTGAAAGATTTGGAAAAAGAAGACAACGAAATGTTTACTTGCACTCTATTTTCTCCCTTTCGCGTCGTGGGAGCGATATTTTTATCCCTACTCGGTGAACATTTGTCCGTAGCACTTCATTTGTTTTCGGTGACGCAAGAAGGCAGAGGTGAGAAAGCAGAACTATGTCACTTCCATTAGCAACATTACGCAGAGCAGAGACGGCGGCAGGGGGAGGTGTAAAAATCCACGGAAAGCCCCAAAGAAATGAGTCGTGACACATATTGTACAGAACCCATGGATGTGAGTTTGTATGTGTACGTGTTTGACCTTCACAAGTGAACTATGCGAAGTCTTCAGAATATCAATATTTGTTCTGGACGCACTATGTAGATATGATCATCCTCATTACCCTCATCTCGTTTTGTACCTTTCCTTTCTTCTCTTTCTTGTCATTTCCTTTCTTTCCTTCAAGATGTACATTCAAGTGCGACCTTCAATGTACAGTGGACTCCAAATCTTTTTTAGTACAATTTGATGATACTGATTTAATTTATAATTTTTATCTTGAAAAAAAAAAAAAAAGATTTCTTCCATTGGGTCTTCTCCTCGAGCTCTACGTAATACTGGAGTGACTGATTAGTGTCGAAAGATAAACGCCAGAGCAAATATTTACACTCGTTTGTCCACTTCCAGTCTAATCCAATGTTGACCAAATTTTCAGTTGTAACTCAGTTTTATACGCTTCTTATCGCAGTGGCCCGTTTTTTATTTAAGTCTTACTTCCTTAGTTATTCGCCCTATTCTGCATTTAATATACCGTACTCTGCATATAATATAAATACAGCAAAATTTAATATTTTATTTGCAAGAATTAACACAAATAAAAAAAACGGGCCGCATCCATATCATGCATAAAAATTAAGTTAGAACTGAAAATTTGGTCTATATTGGTTTAAACTGGAAGTGGACAAACGAGATTAAGTGTTCCCTCGGCCCGTTGGCTTCATATATTAATGAAATTTTCAGTGGCAGCAGTCAGTCCAGTATCGCTTTTAGATAGAGGTCATTGGGTCTTCTAGGCAATATGTGCAAGGGAGTGTCAAAAAAGTTGTTGTCAACAAAATTGTGTCCAAAAGGGATATTTTGATGTAAGTTCCCAGCAACACTAGTTATACAGTTCTATTTCATATTTGTAGATATGATTCCATGTGGGTAGCAAGAGGATGTACTCGGTGTAGTATTATTCTAAACCCTGTTCCGTTTACTGCAATTCCAACTAAGATAGTTACGAATTCCAAAGCGCTGGGAAGTTGGTTAGCCGTTAGCGGTTGGTGTAGCGATTAATTTGTGCCCATATTACGTGACCAAACAGGATCGTTCATCCATATTATATACCAGTTCATAATAAACTAAACTTAATGTGGACCTAGGGGTTTCCTCACTCACGCCAGCCAAATATCGGCTTGGTATCTTGAACTTAAGCTCGGGACCAATTTCTTACTGTATCATTTCCCCTCCCTATCCCAGCCTGAGCCATAGATGCCTAACGCTAAAACCATAAATAACTTACTTTCTATATACGGAGCCAACGTTGGTAGCCGTTCGGTCTGAGGCGTCAGGCTAGCAACTCTAGGGTTCCGGGTTCGAATCCCGACTGGGGCATGGATGTTTGGGGACGGCACTGGGGACGTGTCGAAGTCATTAATGACTAAAATGACCCAAAAAAACAAAGTTTATCAAAGGTTTTTTTTTTTATCTTAAGCGCTAATACCTTTTCTTCCCCAGAAATATAACGGAAATATTTTATATCTTACGATCCCAATATCGTCCCAAGTTACAATTTTCATGGTAGGTGCAGGGAGGTATGACCACCATTTAGATTTTTTTTTTTAAATCGAGATGTCCGATTTTGGGAAAATCGATTTTTTAAATTTTGGGAATAAAATATTTTGTGCCACCCTGTTGCTTATCTTATCAAATGAAAGTTTATTACGAGAGCTTTAGAATGAGCCCTCTTCAAGCTCTCTAGCACCAACCATTGCAGAGTAATAAGAACTTTTGTAACGGAAAATGGGACTTAATTGGAAATTTTTGAACTTCAATAGAACGAAAAGTAGCGAGTCAAAAAATATGAAAAAAAATAATTTTTAATATTCTCATCGGTTACTACCTATAAACCAAAAATCATAGAAATCTGAGAGGGTGAGGTAGAAAAGGTGTGTTGAGTTGACATGGAAGACATTGAGCACACAAAAATCTCACATTCTTTTAGTAAGTTCACATGCATTCATATAACATTCTTTTTTTTTTTGTGCCAGGAGATTTTTAGTGCAGTGGTGAACACGTAGCGTCATTTGCAAGTAGACAACAAATTGAAAGCCCATGCGGAGACTAGTTTTCTTTGGGTGAGAAGATGGAACTCGGCCAAAATTCACCAGTAGTTGAGTAAAATGTACCGGCAAAAAGCAATTTCGCGTAAGGCGATCGCAAAATAATGCACATTGTTCCAGAATGAGCTCACGAATAGACGATTACCAGCACAAAACGCCGTCAACTGCGATGACAAATGACAACGTTGTTACAGTGTTACGTTTATACAGTGTTCGATTTGTTATAAATTACGAGGGGGGTCCTAAAACTAGTAGTTGCTGGTAAGTTTCAACCTACTACCTGTTTGGGTAGAAATACATAGATTTTATCCCTTGTTGGGATGATATTCGGAATCAACAACCAGAATAAAATCCTAACGCACCAGGGAAAAAATCTCCTGGCAAATCGAACACTGTGTTATTCTTGCAAACAGGCGAATCTTAGTGTAGTAGTGAATTCGCAGCTAAACTATGGGTTTTGCATGAAAGTGGTCATCACACGTCATCGCTGATTGTCCGGGGTTTTTCAAAACTTGTGCTCGATGGGTGCCCGCTTGTCTCTGGATTTCAATAACGAAGTCCTGCTACTTGTTAATTAGGAGCACACACGAAACCTGGAACAAGTCGTACCGAAAGTAAAAAGCGTTAATGACTCAGGTAACGTACAGATCAATTTCACATCCTGTGTGCTTCATTTGTTCTGCTTTTCTCTTGCGGATTTCATGTTCCTTGCTGCTGTTCTTTTTCTCCTCTTATTCCATTCGTATCTTTGCATTCCATGTTCGAAAGAGCTGCTTGCATCTTCCAGTGTCTAACCATTTGATGTTTTGGTCTTTGTAGTTTAAGTAGTTATGCTCATGAACAGAGACGAACTGTGAGCACAAGGGCCTACCCGGAAGAGGATGTCTCTTCCATGAAGGACAAGTTGGTCTGGAGTGCTATCTTTAAGCGGGGATTCAAGGAACAGAGCACTTAGCTGGGGATCCTGGATAGCCAATGCAATTATGAGTAATTTATAGTCTCTTACAGCTCCACCGAGCGGCCATGGCTCAGTAGTAGAGCGTTGGTTTAGCATTCGGGAGGTCCTGGGATCGATTCCAACGGGCGATTATCCTGACAGGTTTTTCCTCAGTCATGCCAGGCAAATGCTGAGATGGTACCTACAAAATAGGTCCTAGTCGTCTACCTTCCAACATTCTCTTCCCCACCCTATCCCGATCTGAGCCTCAGATGCGTAAAGGCCCTAAAACAAATTCAATTCTTCTATAGCCACGTATAGGCTTTGGGGGACCCCACAGTGGGTTGAAATCCCAAAAAGCTGGCCAAAATATGAAAACATTGTTTAATTGGCATGATATTATGAACAGATAGGTTTTCGAGGTCGCTGATGACGATTATGAAGTCAAAATTCAAAAATTCAAAATGGCGGACATTGTTTTTAAAAAATTCTCCAAATGGGCTGAAGATTAGTTTCATTATATTTTCGAGGTCGCTGATAATGATTATTAAGTTAAAATTCAAAATGGCAGATCCAATATGGCGGGCAAATTCCTAGGTATAATTTCCAGATTTAACCAATTATTGACCAAAACGTATTGTTACTTGTTAACAGGTATAATGGGGTATCCTGGGGTAACTGTCAAATCACGGGTTAAATAACTGTATGACCTTATTTATTTACATTATTTATTATTTATTTCAAATTGAGTCACAATTAACCTTCTGGAATTCTCGACATCTAATAGAAAACACGTGCATAAATCCTGCAAGGGCGCCTATAGGCAACCTTTTATTGTGAATTCCATTAAATTAGATTACTGTATCGTACAATCAATATGTTGACGGAATTCTGCGGAACCCATACTTGTTTTTCTGCATTTGTCAAAATTGTTTTGTAATTTAATCTATTTAGTGAACATCAACGATAATTTGTGATCATTTCAACTTTTTCCTCAGCTTTAATTAGTTCAATCATAAATCTATATACCATCATCTATTTCTTCCATTTTGAAAATCCAAAGAAGCTGAAAATTAACAAAATTATGATATTTTTTAAAAATATACTTTTTCACGTTCAAATTAACTGCATCCGAAGCGATCACACGGTACTTTTCAAATGACTGCCTCTTCCGCATGTATAACAAAGAGACAGATGTTTCAACGGAATTCGATACTTCAAACATTCTAGTATTTGACCTAAGACCTAAAAAAATTTCAAATTGATTTTTTTTTTACTTTTGACCAGCTTTTTGGGATTTCAGCCCACTGTGGGCCCGTCCGTATCTCAGTCCTTCAGAGCCTACAATTGCGGCCCTGCCTACGGTGAGTTCAACCACACAGACAAATCTCTCTACATAAAAATGACAAAGTATGTGTGCGTGAGCATCACACCAAAACGGCTTGACAATTGCAATGATTGCTTGCACATGATCAGATCATGGACCCGTCTCAAATAATAGATTTTTAAACCGGAAGTGGCTGCGTCGCGAACTAATTAACAAAAACTAATTTCATTATTTATATCAATGCAATAAATACATTGTTTCCATATTTAAGTTAAAACAACAATCAGAAATAAATAAATAGTTTATAATTTTTAAATTGAAATTTGAATTGTTGTAAATAAAAATGTTTTAAAGGATTGTAGTTGTATTTGGCAGTAGTATTAGTAGTAGTAGTAGTGCTGGTGGCGTTGCCAACATATTTACCCCGCACCAACGGTCGGATACTTAGCTAGGACAATAATAAAAAAGTTGTTACTGTAATATTAGGCCTTTGAAGAGGGCCACCACATGCAGTAGGGTAACCGGGTATACGGGCAGTCTGCCTGAGATTGTGTTCTACCTGGAGTCGCATTTGCGACCTAAAGGTGACAGAAAATATGTTCAAATACATTTATAGTAAACTTATGGCCAGTGCCGGATCTACGGGGGAGGGGAAAGGGGGCAAGCGCCCTGGGTGGCACGTTTAGGGGGCGGCAAACAACTAAAAAAAATGAATTTCCTAAAAAGGAAGTAAATTCGCCTATTAAATTGAAATTGGCCTAAATGTGTTCAAAATTTGAATACAGGCGCGCTAAGACATTTATTTCTTTTATGTTATTCCATACAACCTACCTTCATCTCTAAAATTCAAAACCGCGATTCAAGTCAGACTGGCAGATCTACTGCCTTAATAGAGTTAGTAACAGCGATGCCACCCACGACAGGCTTCAGAGAATATAATAAAAGTACACTATGTGATGCGAGACAATGTTGCGGCCATCGCGTCGGCCGGTCGTGTTGTTTGGCAAAAAAAAAAAGGATGGAAAGGGCGGCAAAATTTAACTCTGCCTCCCGTAGGAAAATTTCTAGATCCGTCACTGCTTACGGCGCTTCCCAAAATTCTGGTGAACTATCATGTAACCCCTTCTTGGTCTACCAAGACGGTTTAACTTCGAGGCGCTACCCTGAAAGTTTCAATTGGAAGAGGCTCAGTAAAAAAGATTTTCTTTAGTAGGCAAAGCAGATTAAATACGGATGGATAAATCAAGGTCACGGATTTCAAATCCGAAGTTAGTTTCTGTCCAGCTACTATTATTGAGGCGTTACGGATAAACTGATCAAAATTAAAGTCCAAAATGTATATGGTAGGTCTATCTGTAAACATGCACTTTACCTTATATATATATATATATATATATATATAGAGAGAGAGAGAGAGAGAGAGAGAGAGAGAGAGAGAG
>JAGDQP010029818.1:0-11025 GCA_022664845.1 Lepisma saccharinum | reverse complement strand
AGAGAGAGAGAGAGAGAGAGAGAGAGAGAGAGAGAGAGTGCGCCTCATGAATGCCAGTAGAAGTTAAAAATGTCTTTTAAAGGAATGCCCATTAATATTAATTTATAATTTAAAAATACGCATGTTATAAATGTTTCTCACAAATAATGTTTTATTGTTTTGTGTGTGAAATACTAATCGATATTTTAACTCAATTGGAGATTGCCTCGGAGCTATTGGAGAATGCACAGGATAACTAGTTAGGCGAATTAAGAAAAACATAATCATATAACCAGCACATTGCATTTACAGTCTTATCGTTAGATTTTCTTTTATTTACTTGAACGCTCACTTTACATGCTTATGCTTACTCTAATCCAAGTTATATCTAATATGCTTAGGTTCAATTGCACAATAGAGAATCAGACCTGTCAACTCTCACTCAAAATGCGTGACAAATTCTGTGGTTTCGGTCTGTGTTCTGTGGTTTAACATCTGTGTTGTAACTCTCTGGTATATTTCTAGTTTCTCACACAAGCTCTCGAATTTTTGCCTTCCACGTTAGTAAACCTCCCGCATTCGAACTTAAAGTGTGCCTGTGTAGCACTTCCGCGAGTCGTACGACACACGAACTGTGTAAATAAACCTTCCAAACCGATGTCTGCAACCCGCTTTAGTAGCTACATAGCTAAAACGATGACTTATGCTTTGTTTAGATACTAACATTGTTACGATGGTAAAAATCTTAGTTAAAATAACTTACATTTAGACTACCGAACTTGGTTATCGTGCATGTACTATCATTGTCTCTAAAGAAACAGGTAGAAGTTTCCGTGGAGAAAATAATCTGCTTGTTACATGGGAGAGGTTTAAATTACAAAATAATGAACACAAATGAATTGATCGCAGCGTAACATTTTGTAAATTAGTTCTGCCATCATTCTTTTACACTTTAAAAGTGATACGCACCACTAGGATGCTATATATTTCGATAAAGAAAGAAATAAACTCACGAAGTGAGCTGCGCTTAACGGCCATCTTGCGTTAAGATAACTAACGTAAGAAGATAACCGTCATAAGTTGTGCTGGTTAAATTTGAAACCTGCGTTAACGGTAACTACCGTTTACATTACTAAAATGATCTTGGTTGGCGTAACCATGATAACATGTTAGTAATGTAAACAATGTATTATGGAGTAGCAGGTCCAGGTTCGGATCTCGGAGGGGTAAATTAAGTTTAATCTTCGTTTTTTTTCTTCCAAAACACACTTTTTATGCTAAAATATATTATAAATGTATTTCTAATCAAGGGTTACGTTAGAAAGTTAGGTTCGGTTTTTTTTCCTTTTACTTATACGCGATGCAACTTAATTTTCTCTTTTACTGAACCATAACGCTGATAGATGGCTCTCAAATATTCCATGCTGTAGACGGACGTATTGCACAAACCATTTGAATACAGTTCCACTAGTTAGTGTACCCTACTAGTTATAGATGAAATAATTAAAAAAAAAAAACGAAATCCTATTCTCGGTCTCTCTTCCGCACCACCTGGTGTAAGTTCATGCTAGTAAATATCTCGCTTTTAATTTATTGCGGAACCATAAGGTATTGTATCAGATACTCAGCCCGCATTCTGTGTTTCTTTCACTTTTTAATTTGAACGCAGAAACAATTATTCCGTACTAATATTATTTATTTATTAGTTGGCCTGGATTGACACCAGGTAGCAGTAAGGAAATGTAGAGAATGGGTTTCTCTATCTAAAATTATTTCATCTATGATACGTAGATTAACTTGTCGACTTCGTTAACTTCGGGTTAAAATGTTTTGTGGAACTGGCCCCTAGAGAATTCCTTCTGCACTCAGAGAAAGATGTTCTTAAAAAAAAAAAAGAAAACTCAAAAAGTAATCTGTTGACAAAAATGCATTGTTGTTTCATTTTTGGCGACAAATAAATCTGCCAAGTGAAGTCGTTTCGGGTTGAAAGTTCTTGGGTTATTTCTGGGTGGTATTTGTACTATGAGATAGGTTTTCTTAGAACAACGACTCTAGAGAAAGCAATAAACTTAATCCGTTTAGTAAATGCTTACCAAGTGTAGAAGCTCTTTTGGAATTTAAACGAGGGAAGCACATATGCTCTCCCTCTTTGTCCTACTCTCCCTCTTTGTCTCTCTCTCTCTCTCTCTCTCTCTCTCACACACACACACACAGAGAGAGAGATACAAGAACAATAAATGAAAGTGAAAATCTCCAACGTGTAGTTAGAATATCTTTGCCTTCGCTTTGTCGTGCAAGCTTATTTTTACTGTAAATTGTTTCCTTCCCATGGATGGAATGTTCTTTGTTTTGCAAAGGAGGAAGAGAAATATTTTCCGGATTTGTACTCAATTGTCCATTTGTTCTATGTCGAAAACATACCACAAGACGTCAGAAGTAAAATATATGCAAGAAACCGTCAAACATTGTTCTCATTTATGGTTTATCTGATGGGACGAGAGATATCCTTACGAAGGCGTTCTCTCGTAGTTGACCGGTTAGTCTAAGATATCTGGCTGGAAGCACTGGATCGCTGGCTTTTAATTCCTACCGAGGTCCCTTTGTCATTCATAACATTACTTTTCTTCCTTACTACGTGTGTGTAAATGCTCCCTTTTGCTTGTTTTTACATTCCTTACATTTTATTGCGTAGTTTTCATTTTTCAAAAGATAAAATTTCATCTGAATTCATCTACAAAGATATTACATTCCTATTAGAAGAAGATTTGATGATATTTCGAGTAGAAATTTATCATTTTTATCCGATAAAAATCGGCTCTCGTAAGATGAAATATTCCGTTCAATTCGATCGGAAATTCCGCCAATCGAGTTCGTCTGTTGACCTTTTACCATTAATAAATTTCCTTCTTTGCTTCCCAACTGTTCCTTTTCTTTTGCCATACTTTTTACTCACTTCATTTTATGGTGCCGATCGTTTTCTTACGTTCTATCACGTACCTGTTCTCATTGGAGAGAGAAATTATGACTCGTTCTCCATACTTATAAAAACTTACGCCATTATCCTTCGCTCTTCTCTTTATTGCGCTCCTTAACTAAAGAAATTGTTTATTGATCCGGTTCACTTGAACACATTCTTATAAATCGTATATTCTAATGGTGCACTGCAACTTCCATATACTTTCAATTTAATTATCGTTGTTGCAATCGTCATCAGTACTATAAATGAATAATAAGTGTTGTTTGGACTGAAAACATATCAAACTCATACGAAATCTCAATCAAAACGTTGTTAGAGTTTAAGGGCTCTGTTTTTACTATAGCTCTTTACTATCTAATTTTGAAAATCCACTCCCCTGCTCATACTTTTAAATCAAAACAATTCAAATCTACTTTTACGGTAACTGTCCACAGCTCTATGAGCAGGAAAGAGCTTCTAACAGGAAGAGAAATTAATTTCTCGCTAGGGAGGTGAATATCTCACACAACTCACCTCCGCCACATAATTACGGATACGAAACACTCGACGTAGTGACAGGTAAATTATCCAAATGCGAATTAAATCCTTACAAACAAACTCTCTACAAACTAAAATTTATTTACAATTGGAAATGAATAGCACTTGACTGCGATTATGCAACCGGCCTAACTATCTTGAACTGCGGGTCACGGCTGTTATTAGGATACGTTCGTTGATTATGGCGGCGCGAGTGGGCTGAAATTCCCAAAAAGCTGGTCAAAATATGAAAACATTGTTCAATTTGCATGATGATATATACACATAGGTTTTCCAGGTCGCTGATAACGGTTATGAAGTCAAAATTTAAACATTCAAAATGGCGGCCAAAGTCCTAGGTATAATTTCCAGATTTGACCAATTGCCAAAACGTATTTTTAGTTGTAAGCAGGTAACTGTTACCCCGTGCGTAAAATCACGGGTTAAATCACTTTGTATGACCTTATTTATTTACATTATTTAATTTTAATTCCAAATTGAGTCATAATTAATCTTTTGGAATTCTAGACATTTAATGGGAAACACATGCATTAGTCCTCCACGGACAGCTGTTTTTTTTGTGAATTCCATTAGATTATAATATTGAGCGTGTCGTACAATCAATATGTTGACCGAATTCTGCGGAACTCATAACATTAAGTAGTTAAAATCGGGATTTCTGTATAACTGTGTTCAGCTGGTGGTAAATTATTTTTCTACATTTGTTAAAATTTTGTTTTGTAATTTTATCTTTTGTGTGTGTGTGTGTGTGTGTGTGTGTGTGTGAACTTCAACGATTTATTTTTTATGATTTCAACTTTTTTTTCTCAGCTTTATTTAGTTAAATTATAAATCTACATACTTTCATCTATTTCTTCCATTTTGAAAATCCGAAAAATAAAGTTGAAAATTGACAAAACTATGATACTTAAAATATATATTCAAATTAACTACATCCGAACCGGTCAAACGGCACGTTTCAAATGAATGACTCAGTGCCTCTTCCGCAAGTACAACAAAGGGACAGATGTTTCAACGGAATTCGATACTTCAAACATTCTAGTATTCGACCTAAGACCTAAAAATTATCAAATTGATTTTTTTTTTACTTTTGGCCACCGTTTTGAGATTTCAACCCACTGTGCGGTGGTTGGATTAGATTTTGCTGGTTTCTTCAAACAGTGGTTCAATAGCAATCTTCAACTCATTTCAAACCGCTTTCCTTGGCTCTAAAAAGATATCTTACTGAAATTCGTTTTCTTTCGATTAGCTCCGTAATACTCTTCATCTCAGTACAACCGGCAATGGACCTTGAGTGTTCTCATGTTTCGCTTGGTTCATATTGACAACTTCTTCACATTTCGCTAACGAGATCTGCTACTGACGTCCCATGACGATCTCTTCTTCCGGGAAACGGAACCAAAACTCGTCTCTGTCCTGTCTTCGATTCCACTCACAGGGCGAGAAACTCCCCAAAAGTGATGCGTAAGCCAATGCTTACCTTCCGACATTACCTTCATCTGTAACTGCCGGGAAATCCCTTTTGTTCGAAACTCACCCTCTCATACAGGTCCCATTTCCTACATTAATTCAACAGTATGTCTCTCCAGTGACCTGGAAATTTGTTATGATAGAACCCAAAAGTTTCATCCCTCTAATGACGTTTCCCAACTTGTGCTCACCTGGGCGATGACATTCCAGATTCTCGTAACGTGACTCATTCTAAATGTCGAACTCCACCAAATATTAAGCGGAGAACTACAGGGGCTCCCTATCCTAGTGCTTGGTACCAATGGTGGTAGGTTCGCATCCCGAACTGTGCAATCCAGGCATCAGAATTATACCACCATAAGAACTGGTTTAACATGAGCCACGCAACTAGATTCCTTGGTCCATGCTTGTTTTATGAATAATAATTTCTTTCAGAGTCAATTCATACTACGACTAGTATTAGGGGAACTAGCTTCAGAGTCTCCGTGGCCCCCCAATCCGACCGGTGCCGAACATTGCTTTTCCCATGTTGATTCTAGTTGCCCGACCAGAAACAGAATTCAACACAGACACAGAATCAGATACAGAATGCCTGCTTTGAAACAGAAACAGAAACGCTAAGATAACATGGCCCCTCCAAGAACGCCAAGTGAGTGAGCCGCCATCCACCGGCTACTGCGACTCCCCTACATGCAGTCATGCAACTATAGGCTATGGTGCGGGTGTGGATGCTACGGTTTCTACGTATACGAAGACATTTACCGCGTATCGGTTCAGTGTATAATAGAAGAAAGAAGGCGAAACAAGAAGACAGGAAAGCGCGAGAAGAGTTTTCTTAATAGTTTGACGGCTCGACCTCTCTATTATACCAGCCACTCGCTGTTTAAACGGACAATAAGGCAACAACCGTTGCAGAAAGGCGGCAAATCCTGTGCGACGGGGTGAATGTACTTTGCGGCTTGAAATTTCCCCTGGTTCTTTGTTTCTTTTAAAGTTAAAGGGCTTCGCCTCGAGCTAGCTAAACAGTAGTTTCCAACAATCACTCGGCTTTCCCCCAAATGTGTACATGGATATCACAAATAAAGGAAATATTAACAGAACATAAATCAGATTAATAAAAAAAGCAAAATTGAATATAAACTACATTAAACGATTATTTGATTGCTACTAAATTAACAGTTTCATTATCAAATTATTCAGGTGAATCTTGAATATTAATAATCAATAAAATTGCTAAGAAGTCCGACTCTATCGTCACAATGCCATACCACAACCCAAACCTTTGAAAGGTGCTGTATTGGCCAATAAATTAAAAAAATGCTATATTTGAATTGTCAAAATAAAAAATACTGTTATATTTTTTTAAAAAATGAAAAACAGCCTTGTATAGAAAATAATGCACTGAAAAAAGTGGACAGTATATTTTAACCCATTTATGAAATTTAGAATTTATATGACGATACATAAAAGCGTAGGCGCTCATAAAATATTAGGCTCATGTTACTATTTACGTAAAACTAGACTCTAGTATTTGCTATGGGCGCCCCAAGGTTTTGTCATATAATTACTAAAAATAGCTGAAAGAATTCTATTTTTTTGTATAATTTTATACAAGCGTGTTTTTTTAATCAATTTCTTATACAAATTTCTATTAAATATTATAAAGTTGTGTAACTTCAAACTCAAATAAAATGACCATTTTTTCTTTTCATGCCCTCTCTGGGGACACGTAAATTTTGGAACAGTGATAAGTAAACTGGGCGTTAAGACGATAAATATAGCCGCACTCTTCACAATTTACTACATACTAGTTTTACAAGTGGAAACAAACTTTTAAATATGCTTATTGTTTAGATTGACTGTTATTAATCTTTTTATGAATCACAAAACCATCTACGAATCTGATGAAAGCTTGCAAGACCTTCTCCAAAAGTACCTTGCATATAGTGTAAAATACGTACTTCATTTGATTGAAATTTCTTGTAGAAACTTGTGTAATTTACAACTGCAATTGATCTGTCACTAAGACAATGTTTCAGTAACAGGGTCGAGAACCTGTGACAGGTTTTGTTCAGAAAAATTTCTCCTGATGCAAGCTAAAATAACTCCAAGCAGTCTGCTTGTTTTCTAACAACATTTACACTCTTGTAAATGTTATCTTTTATTTTCTCCTCCAGGACCCCCTTCCCCCAACCCATCATGGACCACTTAGGGGTCCCTGTACTCTAAATTAAGAACCTGTTTAGACGATACTAGATTCATTCGAAATGTCTCACTGAAATGGATTTTCAGTAAATGAGGGATCTCTTCAACTTTTTCACCGAAACTTCCAGACGACATTTAAATCTTGTTTTTAGTACTAACATCGTCTGAATGGACTCAATTTTCATTTGCGACGTTTTCTACTCTCATTTATGAGCGAAAATCTCTCCACAGGGACATTGCTGTCCGGAAGATACAATAGTTCAATAACCAGTTTTAGGTTATATTCAGGAATGTCACTGTCTTAAGATTTGGTGGACGGTAATTGCCACATATATGTTTTTTTCTTCTGTGAAACTGGGTTTTGCTCGCAAAATATCTCCTGTAGATTGGATCATTATTATTATTTTAAAATTTTCTAGAAATCGGGGGTCAGAAAAGCCGGGAATGGAAGTGTTTTCTCGGGACTGTCCACAAAAATCAGGGACGAACGGTCACTGAAGTTTTCTAATAGTTCAGTCATAAACTTGAACCCCGTGCATAATACTAGGGGGACCTTTCTTTATGAATGAAATTGAAAATATAAGTCCTAAGGTTAAAACTTAGTCTCGGAGTAATTTTTTATTTGTGGCTTTTGACCGCCATCTTAGAAAATTACTTTTAACACGTAGATTAATCTTCAAGATGGGGAAATTAATCAATCTTGATCAAGCCCACTTGTCTATGTTTATTTGTTAGAAAAAACTATAATGAACTTAGGTGTTTCATTAGGAAAATAAAAAAAATAGTTCAAATGATGTTAGAATTATTTATTAATAAGTATTACATTTTGATTATATTCATCAAGTTTGACTATTTCCATCTCTGGTTCATCTATGTCCACTTCTGGCGAGTTTCCACAGAACAATCCCTCACATTGACCCCACACGACTGAGCAAAGCAGGCCTGCTCTTTTGCACTCACAAGAATCGTAGCAGTTCTTACAACTGCAAGATATTAAGTGCATGATTTCCTCTGGTGCTGGCGGAAGAGTTTTTGGTATACGTTGTAGTGATTGCCAACCAAACTCCATCCCCACTGACAAGGATCCAAATCATTCCCAAGCCACTTCTGAACTTGATGCTATACACGAAAGCTCTATTGGGCAGAAGAAGTTGATACTAGGGGTTAGCGTGGCTAAATCAAAATTACTTTGCAGCTTGTTTTTAGCAGTATGGTGGTGATATATGTCAAATATGTGCTCATCTAATGTTTTATTTTTTTTATTTACCAAACAAAGCAATGATAAAATTCTCTCCTGCAACTTGTAACGAGAAGGTACCTACGTTTCCTGTCGTTCCTGTTAATATTGCCAATTTGTAAATGTTTATATTAATATGTGTGTAATTATGTAAATATGTATCTTTATTAGCAAGTAAGAAAGGTTGGCCAATCGTATATTTAATCAAGTATGTTATATCTATGATATTATTGTGTAATCTGTATTTCTGTGTGGTATGTAATTATGTTTATTCTGTGTTACTGTGTAATTGTGCTGTCTTTTTAGTCCGTATATTTAGAGGAACACTTTTTATTCATTCAGCCTTTTTAGCTTAAAAACATTTCTTTCTGGATATGAGTCAAATCGTCAGCTTCGAATAAGTTCTTTTGGTGGGAAAAGCCTCAGTCAATTTGTAGCGAATCACGTGCTAGCATCTTTCAATTCAAAACACCAGCTTTGTTCTGGAAGGGATGAGACGCGGGCCGGCCAGCACTCCCGAACTCACTGACCGTCACCTACAATGTAGTTCAGCTGAACCAGTTGAGAGCAGCTGGGATGGTAAGCCAAAACGAACTGATTTACGTTTTTGTGCTTTTAGGGGGGGGGGCGATTGAGTACACTGCACCAGCACCACTAATGAGTCTACTACATTCTTTCTTCTATATTGATTATTATGTATTCGCAATGACTTTTTTTTTTTTTTAAACAGCATTCAGAAAACTTTCGGCAACTGAAGTCCAAGTTTTTTCCATTCCCCTGATACCTTTTACATGGGAATTGCATTAATCTCAAATCCTTACTTTTTGCAAACATGAACTTGCTCGATAAAGGAAGTAAGACAAATTGGAGTTGGATCTTGCGACCATTCTAAACAACAAAATCCAACTCTTTGCATTAACATAAAATCGAATACGGATCCTGTGGGAAACTTTGGTCACCGTTTCATTAACTACATTTCTGGTGATAATAATATTCTCATCGCCTGGAAAGAATACCTCTATTTAATTCCACAAGAAAATTCCTAAAAAAAAGTTCAAAGAGTCCTAAGATGCTCTTGATTCTGTGTGTACAAGTATTCGTTGCCTTTCTTTTTTATTTATGGTCAACAGGAAGCCTAATCACTACTGAGTTTCTTCCGTACTTTTTGTGAAAACGGAAGTGGCGCCGAGCTATTCACGGGCAAGTTATTAATTTAACACATAATTTATTTATCATTTTTTGTTGGCATTTTTTTTTTTTTTTTTTTTTTTTGCAAGCGAGAAAACAAACACGGCGGCACAAACTGCAACTTGGTCTTTGGTAGCATCTCTGTCGTTGAAAACATACTGAATTTCTAAGTCATTCTTCCTTTTACAATACATTTTGAAACTCCGACAATTCATGACTGAATAGAAGGACATCTTTGACTTCACGATGGCTTTCTCGTTGTTTAGATATGTTGAAAATACTCTCGCATTTACAACCAGATTGAGTTCTAAATAACCAAATGTTTTCATTAGTGTCTGTATCCTGAGTAACAACGATGGGATGGCTGGAAAACAAAGTGATAAAGACCTTCTTCTTTTTAGAATTAGATAATAAATCAGACTGCGTGTGAGTAACATAAATATGTTCATTACATTGAACTTCAGGAACATATTTTCTGTAGCATAACATGTGGGTTTTTCCTTTAGTTGTTGGGTAGTCTGCATAGCCATACCACAAAGATGATAACAGTGTGATTACCAAAATGTGCACTCACATATGACTTGTAAGGGTCTACTACACCACAATAAGTAGGTGGTCTTGGCCACACTACACAATGTGAGAAGTATCCTTCATCGACGACATCAGTGCATTTCTATTTAGAAATAATATTTTGTTCTTCTTGTTGGAAAACGCTCACCAGGGAGGATTTTGTTGCTTCTCGCATATGATTCATTGAAAAGGGCAACCTAAAATTGAATATATATATATATATATTGTATTTCAACTAAACAATTGATTAACTTCCTCATCTTGAAGATTAATCTACGTGTTAAAAGTAATTTCTATGGTAAATTCCCCCCACAAAAAAAAAATATTTTTATAATTTACGTTTTTCTCAAAAACCGTAAGAGGTAGGACAAAATCCATAAGAACCAAAGATGATCTTTTTTTATGATCTTTAACTTTTCTTTAAAATATTTTTCATATTACCAACAGTTGTCGAGATATGATTTTAAAAAAGTGAAAATCGGCCGCCATTTTCCAAGATAGCGGCTAATAAACACCAAACAAAAAGAAAATTTCTTCAAAAATGTATAGAGATTAATTATCATAAAAAAAGGTTTCCCCTATCTATTCACGGGTTTCGGATTTCTGACCGGACTATAAGGGGCGTATTCCTTAACTTGTACGTAATCCCGTACAACAAGGAAGTTTGGTGGGTTGCAGAACAGTCAGGTGTTTTGGAGGAAAAAAAATATTTTCAAAATGTGGCTGTGGTTAAAATTCAAACTTTTTAAAATAGTATTAAGATTTATTAATTTATGGCTTCCAGGCATCTCAGATCGGGATAGGGGTGGGAGAAAGGTTGTCAGAAGCTAGACAGCCAGGGCCTTGTTAGTATGTATTAGCC
>JAGDQP010029817.1:5084-20689 GCA_022664845.1 Lepisma saccharinum | reverse complement strand
TTCTTTAAAGAGAACACAAATTTCTTCTGTTTATACTATAAACAATATACCTATTAAGAAATTTGAGAGTCGTAAAGATCATTGAATTATCATTGATAATAAGTTCACCTTCTCCGATCATATTACATCTGTCACAAAACAATCTATGCGTTTGTTGGGCCTTTTTGTACTGGCCCAACCTTTCCTTTCTTATCGTCTTCTACAAAGCACTCATTTCTTCGAAATTAGAGTATTGCTCCACGATCTGGTCCATGGACAGTCCAATTCACCTCCCAATATTGAACTCTGTACTTAACTTCTTCCTACCTATTGTACGCTACAGAATAACAAACATTCGCAGCATGAGAAATACTCTAAAGCTTAAAACACTGGAAATCCGGAGAAAAATTGCCTATCTCAAATTCTTGTATAAATTTAGCCCATGGAAAATTCAGATCCTAATCTCTCTTGCTTGAACTTCATTTTCGCATACCTACTACACTCACTCGAAGCAATCACCTCGGCCTAGGCTTTCTATTATCCAGTGCTCGCTCTTATATACGTTGCCCAAACTCTGCAATGATCTACCGATGAATATTGATCTATCTAGCAGGGAAACTTCATTTAATTCAGCAGTGACACACTTTCTATGTTCTTGCTAACTGACTGCTATCTAGTTTGTGTTGTTTGTTAATTTTGTTTTCTTTTGTTGTTCTTGTTGTTGTTAATATTAAATATGTTTGTTCATCACATTGTTCAACATTCTAATGTAAAATGGGTAGCCAGCTGTATTTAGAATTTTGTTAAATAAATAAATAGTGAATGTTTAGTAAGGTGAGACATCAGAAAGGTAGAAGAATGTACGACTATTAAAAATAATGAAAATCAGTTCGTATTTCACAAAATGCACATACTTTGTATTTTCCCGTCTTCTGACTTTAGCGGTATGTTGCTATAATTAGTGAATTAATTTCCTCCAATTTTGCACTTTCACACTTCTCCACTCTGACACTTTTTCAACATTTCTACTCCTCGAAAGGAACAAGAAAATAAAACTGCTGATAACACAGGCATATTTTTAGGAGAAGTTCCCGGTCTGTATTATTCCTTTCAACTGAATTCAATTAATTATTCATGAGATTCAGGCATTTATGGTTCTGACTGGGATAAGGTAGAGAAAAGGATACGGGAAGGAGTCGGCCAAGTACCAGTCTAAGTTGAAGACACCTCCCGGTATTTGCCTGTAAAAACTGAAGAAAAAATATATGCAATATCCAAGTCAAGATTGTTGGTCGCTGGTATGGAACGCAGGCCCACCTGTAAGCGAAGCTAACGCTCTACCAACTGTGCTACGGCCGCTCGGTTTAGTCCTTTCAAATTAGAGTATCTTATAATGACAGTTT
Organism: Lepisma saccharinum; assembly: GCA_022664845.1. NCBI lineage: Eukaryota > Metazoa > Arthropoda > Insecta > Zygentoma > Lepismatidae > Lepisma > Lepisma saccharinum. The sequence continues at coordinate 19,307 of JAGDQP010029817.1, read as the reverse complement.
TTATGCACCGATGGCAAGTATTATAAAAAACAATACGTACCTAATTAAATAATCCTATCTTGTCCTCATTAGAAATGGAGAGACTCTTTTACGGTAAGTCATTTTTTCATCTTCCTCCGTAAGGCATCTTCACGCTAATAAAGGTTATTGTATGGAACTGTTTCTGTGCTGATACGTGTATTTGCGAACGTAAATAAAGCGAAGAAAAGAGTACAGATATGGTAAAAGAAAGATTTGTGTAAGATTTTGAATTTCACTATTTCAACTGTTTTACAAATGCTGCCATGTCATATTGTTGAAATTAAATGTACATGGAATATTACTTAAATTGCCTTAAGATGTTGGTCAAATCGTGCGAGGATAGTGCTAGGTTTATCCGATAAAGATGATCGAAATTCAGGTGACTGTGAAATTTATTAATAATGTAACGAATATGTGAATCAAATATTAAAATTAGTATTTTTATTTTTACCTAAAATAAGTAGTGTCACACAAGAGGCGCTCTAAATTAAGGAAGATGTTATGCTTTGCGTTTCCTAAGAATTTCTTCTATAAAATGGAAGATGTAGATTCCCCTATCTGAGTTTAATTCTGTTTAAAAAAAACGCTTCCATAACGATCCGTTCGACACTGTTTGTGAACTACGCATTACCCTGAAAGAGGTTGTCTGATGATGTTCTGATCACAAATGTTTGGAAAGAACCGACACTAGGTTATCTGAGTTGCCGTGCCTTTCATATTCACTAAGTCTAACTGATAGGCAACGTTTTGTCATACCTTGTAATTTCTTCCCATACTTGCCATTTACTTCGTACACTAGAGTATTTGGATTTGCCTTTCTGTGCTTTTGTAAATCTTTTCCTTTTCAACCACTAGACCCTTTTCTTCCGATAATGACAATTTTCACACATAAAGCCTGAAATATATGCGTTTTCCCTTTGCCTTTTTCGTTTTCTTCTTAATTCACTCGGAAAAAGACTTCGTCTGTCGAATGCAAACTACATTGTTCTGTTTTGAAACGCGTCTATCTTTCAGTGCAACACATCTTTAATCCATTTTTATGTTCTTACTTTGCTTCTATTAAATCTGTTTCTATATATCTTTATACTTGAATCTGTTTACCTTGCACTGGTTCATACCCTGTAGAGGGCCATTTATCTTTCTTAGCTGCATTTTTTTCCATATTGGATTCAGTGATGAATGTTTACTTTCACAATTCTTACTTAACCTCCTGAGAAATATCGTAAAACCTTAAAGTAAGTAGTGCGTAGCTACGCAAATAAAGTGTGCAGCTGACTTTATAGAACCGACATAATCTACAAATGTCACAGCTATCACTGAGGCTAAAGAGCAAATCTTATTCTTTTAGAGCATAAACTTCAGTGTTTTGCATGACCACTTTTGGGGCCGAACTCAACATCAAATTTACTAATACTGTTATTAGAAAAGCATTCAAATTTCAACGACTACATTCGTAACTCCCCTATAACATTTTGTATTTCCCACACTTTCTCTTGATTGGATCTCTTCACATAGCACCGTTCTGCTCGTAGCTCATTAACTCATTTTTCTAAATTTTAAAAGAGCAAATATTCAGATGTACATCTTATTTCACTTGAATTTGCACTACAATCTTCTGTCACTGTGGTAGATGTCTAAGTAAAAGTTATTTTCTTTCTTCATATCTTAGTATACTTCAGAACATGACATTTCATTAACGAAATCGTAAGTGCCAGTATCCTTAAAATCCTCGGCCACGAATCTTGTATTGCTAAGAACGGAATAAAGCAAAGTCATACTGTCAATGGCTATCAAACGTTTGACTTCTTCCCTACAGTATCCACCATCTTCCATTTCAAGCTATATATCTTAGGCAGTTGACGTCGAATTGTACTTTCTTAAATGCTTAATATAATTATTTTCCATATTTTCAACCTGTGAAGAGCAATCTCACTTCACTTCCATTCAGCCCCTTTAGCCAATACGTCTCTGTTCAAACTGAGTTCACATTTATGCTCGCGCATAAAGATTCTTCGCTTTCTTTGATACTACTATAAGACTGAATTTGAAAAGCCTTGCTCCTACTCTAAATGAGACTTTCTCTTTTTCTTCTTTCTTTGATTCCACAATGTCAAATATAACTCTCCTTTCCTTTTCTTTTTACTGCATGTACCAAGTTGCTCGAATATAAATCCGAAATGTGCAATGAAAACATTCAATCCTCTCTGCCTTCTAATTTACGAGACCGATGGAACAGTTACTAATAAAAGATGAAAGTCACATCAACAGGCAGCCTTCAAACTATATGAAGTGTTGCTGCTGTTGTCATAAGACGTGTTACAATGTTCTGTGTAACATGTTGAAATAGCGTGATTTACGGGTAATTTTATTGTATGAGTTCAAACAGACATACTGAGACATGTGTGGTGAGGGCTGGCGGCATAGACTCAACTTTAAAAAGGATATTGCGTTGGTTTAAAACAAATCGTACCGTAGCGGGACCACGCTCCAAAATGAGGAAGGTAGAGGACGCAGCAAGGATGGTTAACGACGCTTTAAAGGCATGTGTGGAGAGGCAGATCCATGCACCACCAAAGAATCTGCCCGATAGTTCACCCACTCAACCACTTCCCACTATGTACAACAAATTGGGAAAGTGGAAAAGACGGACACCTGGGTACCGAACGAACTGCTACAACATCACAAACAGCAGCGGATCATCTGCAATAGCCTGTTGGTTCGTCACCCCAATTAGCCCCTATTCGATTGTATTGTGACTGTGATAACAAGTAGATCCTGCACGATAATCGCAAGCGATTTGGGCAATGGTTGGATGTTAGTGAAACCCGGAAACACTTTCTAAAACCAAAGTTGACGACACAAGAAGTTTTGTTCTCAATGTGGTGAGCAGCACTGTGCGTTGTCTATTACAAGTTCTTTCCTCCTTGTGAAACCATTACTGCTGGCATATACTGTGCAGAAATTGATGAAATGTACTGGCAGTTGTATCAGGAATTACTAGGGCTACGGAGTGATTATGCTGTAGTTGGAAAGATCGGGGAGTCGAGGTCAAACACACAGATCATGTCTGTCCTTCCTCTTATCATTCCATCGACAAGTTTAAACTCAGTATCGGCTACGAAGGTGGTTAAGGCGTCGTTCGAACGATATCGATGAGGCGAGATAAAAGCCGCATATATTGTGGCTGCTAGTCCGTGAGACGAATTTCAACTCAGGAACTACTAGGACTACGAAGGTGCTTCGGGCGTTATTCGAAAGATTTCGGCGAGACAAGTTCAAATCTGCATAGACCAGGCCACCCCATCCATCCGTCGACAACTTTCAACTCAGGAGCTAGAGCTGCGAAGGTAGTTGAGGTGTCGTTCAAAGCTGCACAGATCGTAAGATCGTGTCTATCAGTCCGTCCGACGTCAAATGTCAACTCTGGAACTACTAGAGATACGAAGATAGCTGAGGTGTCGTTTGAAAGGTCTCAGCGAAACTGTTTTAACATATAGGTTATCCAAATTGAGAACTCGCTGCTGAAGGCTGGTGGTAGCGCATGTGCACAGTCTTCCGACTGGGATCCGCCTCACTTGTTTATATTTATTTCAGGTCTGCCTCTTCGCATATCATGTTTATTTTTGGTTGAAAAAAAAAAAACACAATTAAGTGTCAAACGTATTTCCTGAAGAGGGGAATATACAAATCTAAAGATTTGAAAATTTTTACTAATTATAATAATGGAACTCCAAGTGTATAGTTCCTAAATACAGTAGAAAAAGAAAAGAAGCTGGATAGTATAATCATTTTCAGAAATAACGCAGAATTGACTCGATTCGTAGTTAGGGTCATATGTTCCACAATCTTCTGGTTGTAATCGAATTGAAGTAATTTCGAAATTTTCTTTTCTACTTCTCCCTTTTTTATTTGAAGTTCGCGTAAATTAAAAACATTCAACAAATCTTAATTAGAATTAGATATACATATTAAACGTTAACTGTAACGCTTGCGCAATAATTAATGTAACAGCTTGAGAAAGTCTACGCTATAAATAGATGTTTTCTGTTATGTGCAAAATTTGTTAACCTAATGTTTCACCTCTCTCTACTTACCATTTCCCAGTCGATGCTTTTGAAGAAAGGATGATTTGCTATATCTAAGAAACCAGTCTCCCTGTGACAACCTAACCTGTCAGCAGGATTTTTATTAAGGAAACCTTTAAGGACAGAGGCAGCTTTCACAGATAGCGATCGAGGTATTCGGATGGTCTTTTCCAAAATCACTGCAATCACAAAAATATAAGGCATTAATATAAACGGGAAAGGAATAAGATGATTATGACAATCTTATTTATTCAAGCAGAAATTTTTATTTCCCATGAAAATGCAAAAGGCCTACCTGAGCTCATTACTTAATATTTTAATTTCTTTACGGCTTTTTGGCAACTTTAGCTCAGGCCATACTCAAAAGTTTGCACAGTAGTTTATTAAACTCTAACAATCTTGATCGAGTTACAAAATATTTTCAGCGCAACTGAAACTACCAAAGGAAGGATGCACTGGAAGACTGAAGGAGAACTGAAGGTGCTTTCGTTTCCGTCATTTTTCCAGTCAATCCTAGCTGTGATACAAATTGTAATTTTCACACTACCGAAATTCACACATACTAGAAATAAACCTTTATGACCATAATCACTAACTTTTGGTATGAGTTAAAGTTTTGTTTTAGATAATTATGATTTAAGAACGCTTGTACGTGTTTAAATCAACGATAAATAGTAATGAAGATAAAGGTATTCCCTGTACGATGCGCACGCATCGTCAGTAGCGCATAGGGAATGTGGAAGTACCACTCCACATACTCTTGGCCTACGGCAAGAAGTGAGGTGGTATGGTCAGTCCTAGGTTCGGCCGCCCATACCTCCCAAGGTGCTCAGGAGTACTTAGGACACTCTGGTACTCAATTTGATAGGAGGCTGAGTGTACCTCAGAGCGCCAAGCATGAGAACACTGAAGAAAAGTCTCCAGCGTCCTGGCCTGGATTTGAACCCGGGGAGCCCTGCGTGAGCTACGGCAACTCCAACGATAAATAATAATAATAATATTAAAAAACAGGAATATTATCATTATAAAATTACGTCTTCTAAAAGCATATAATTCCAAAATATTTGCAATCATACTTGACAAAATACAAGACTGTTAGTATGCATATCTTTCACTAGGCTTTTTATCTACTGTTGTGAGTGAAAGGATATATTTTGTTTCATCTACAAGAGCTACCAGGCAATATGCTGATATGCGCACTTCAAAACAACTCTGATTTTATAAGCAAGAATATTAAACATATTCACTGCGGAAACAAACCAACTGTAAGTGCACTCATTAGTTATCGATCAAAAATTCCTACGCATTTGTGAAAATACTTTACGTTTGTTTCAGAAACAGTTCCGATATGGTGCTCTGAGCACACTTTTCCGTCAATAAGTTTAGCTTGTATGAATCACTTTTCCATCTACAGCACACATGCGTTTCACGTATCGTTCTGACCTACTGAACTGGAATCTCTTATTCTCACTTTCATGCTAAGACAGGATGTGATCCAATTATAGATATTAAATTTGAACATTATTGTAAAACCTGTACTCACGTCAGAGTACAAACAATTTTGGCGCATATGAAAGAACAGGTGCACGACTCTTGTTACTTCGTATCCTACGACCGTGCAAAATTATAATAAATGCAGAAACTAACTAAGAGCAGTAGAATACTCCAAGACAAGTTCCTATTTTATTTCTTCAATTTATTACATTTGTGTGTTCACTGCTTCAAAACTAATATATCCATTAATCTACTTCTTTTCTTCAGTTTTTCTCGTCTACTGTCCTCATCTACTTTTAACACAAATTTCTTCTTACACATTTCTCTCCTCCCACTGCCGTTGATAGACATATTTCCGAGTTCTCTCCTCCCATGCGTGCTTCTCAGGCAATTTGCTGTTACTCTCGTTTCTTTGTATCCCATCCGATTTTGTCATTCCTCACACCAATTTCAAAACTTTCATTTATGATACTCACAGCCCATATTAGTCTTGTAAAAAGAAAGGATTTTATTCCCCTATAAATCACAGTTAGTGTCACTACTGATTTATATCCCTTCCCTTCAATATGACTTATGTCGTCTTGTTACCTAGCTCTTTTATTTATTTAGTTTACATTTATGTGTTATGTACGTATCTATGGCCCAAGTGATTTCAACTCTGAAGACTGAAACGGAATTGAATTGAAAAGTCTTTATTAACCTTTCAATGAGCTTATATTCAGAAGAAATGAATGGACAAACTAGCGAGAGAGTGCATGTATTCTAGCATTTTCCTGATGAGATTGAGAAAAACAATAAAAATGGACCTCAGTCAGGATGGCCGGTGTGAACGAAGTTTGAACCTAAAATATATCCACAGTGCCGATTCGTAGGCCATGGCTTCGTCGTTAAATCATATTGCCTACGTGACATACCTTTCTACATATTCCTCTTCATCCATGATCAATCTAAACTACCTGAAGTGGTGAGAACTCTCCACTGACATCCAGTTTTTCCATTTACAAGGGGTGTTCAGTATGTTCTAATACTCACGAAGAAGACGAAATATGACAGAAACCAAAATATATTTATTTAACTACATAGTCCCCTGCACCTGCAATGCACTTTGTCCATCGCCGCTCTAAAGCCTCTATGCCCTATTGAAAGAAGTTTTCCTCTGTTCATGACACATGCAGTGACCGTACCCATCAAGAGATTATCATCCGGAAACGCCTACCCACAGCAATGTTGTTTCAATTTGAGCAACAGGCGCAAGTCGCCTGGGGCAAGGCCAGATGAGTGTGAAGGGGATCCGCCAATTCGAATTCAGCTGAATGAATGATAACCATCGCAATATGTGACTTGTGTCACAAGCGTTGTCCTAGTGCAACAGCATCCTACCTGCCAACGTTCTCCTCCTCTTGCTCTTGATTGCGGCTCTCAATTTTGGCATTAATTCAGCATAGTACTGGCCCTTAATTGTGGCTGCACGTTTCAGACACTCAATCAGCACTATCCCCTTGGCATCCGAAAAGACATTTGCTAAAACCTTTCTGGAAGGCTTCTGGACTGAGCACTAAATTTCTTTGAAGTGTGGGAAGAGCGTGCTTCCACTGCATAGAGCTTCGTTTGGATTCTGAGTCGAAGTGGAGAGCCCATGTTTAGTTCTTCGTCACAAATCTGAACAATAAGTCCTGTGGATCTGCTCGATATCTGGCGAAAAGTTCATTTGCACGTTCGACATGCATGAACAGTTGGTTAATAAGTTATGTACTATATCTATTGATAACTTTGTACACTCCACTATATACCTGACGGTAACACGTATGTCTGTCAAAACAATTTCATGAACTTTATCAATGTTTCCTTGGGTGGTGACTTGTGGTCCATTTACATGAGCATTTTCGCGTGACTCTGTCACAGGACGATCTATCAACAGTACGAAAAAACAGAGCAATTTGTCCTAAAATTTGTATACTAAGTTTTCATGAATTCTTTTCAACTTTTCATTTTTTTCCCCCATTCTCAGTCTCATTCAAAGTACTTGATGACCGCACAATTTTCCATTTTCACAACTTTCCTTTGAAAACATGTCAAAAAGAAAATACATATTAGAACTTAATGCTTTTCTACATGCAATCAGTCTAAGGTAACTACTATCTAAGAATGTTAAATTTATGCTCCTAGGAGAAGAAGAGGGTAAGTATTAGAGCATAATGAAGACCCTCCGCATTTCACTGTGTTACAACACAGATATTCATCTAACTCCAGTTGACCTTAAACATTTTTTTCCCCTGGAAAATCCTACCATATTTTCGATTTTCTGCTTCAAATTTTTTTAAAGTTTACTGAAATACACATTATTAAATACTGCAATCTGCATACTTCGTAACACTACAAATTTAGTTGCTGCAGTAACATGTCTATCACTACGTTGAATACGAATGTACTCAATGTTGATCCCTCGTGAGCCCTAAATTTATTTCTAATATTCCATCTTCTACAGCGCTTGATACTTTCTTTAACCTTGTGGATGCTCGTAGATGCCATGCACCGATCTGGTGTATTTTGCCTCTAGTATTCCTTTCTCCAAGGTTTTTCTTACCTCAGAGCGCCTTATTGTGAGATTCTTCTAGATCTATGAACATTACACTAAATTCTCGTTGTCTTCCTCTGAACTTCTGCACCTTTTTCATACTAAATATGACTGTTTTTAATATACCTTTAAATATGCCGTGTGCTGTTTTACCCAGTAACTTTATAGTGGAGCTCACTACTTCTCTTAGTATTCTATATATCATTCTCAACATTTTCATCATACAGAGTACAAAATCTATGCTTCTACAATATTTTCAATCCTATAGCCGTGCTCCCTACCCATTCATTAATGTAGGATATTTTTGTTGTTTAAATAACTTTCTCATTACCTCTTGAAGTAGATCGATGCGCTCGTCTTGGGTTTTACCACGCCTCAACCGAAACATCAATGGCCTTGTCGGTCTTCACCTTGGATGAATCTTTCTATTTTAACTTTCCTCCGTCACTCTTGTGATATCTGCAATAATTACACTTCCCTGTTTCTTATATTCCTCACATTTTCTGTCGCTCTTGTACATTAAGTGTCTTCTCGATTTTCTTTTTCCATTTCTGTTTACTTTATCTACCACCCTTCGCAATATGTCGTTAGAGCTGAACATAATCCACCTTTCTGTTCGTTACGACTTCCTAACACCAGCACTGACACCGACTTCAGTGCAGACAAGGTCATGTCTTGCTATACGGTAATGTTTTGAGCAGTAAATCATAGCACTGAACATTAGCGAGTGAACATATGAGAAAAAGGTCAGTAAATTATGCGTTAACATTGTATGTAGTATATTATTATTACTGATATTATTAACGATCAGATATACAAAAAACAAAGACTTATAATTGTAATTCGTCGTAGCTAGCATACATCGTTAAGTGGGACCTTTACCCCATTTTCCATTTCAAGTCACGTTCGACAACCTATCTTTTCCGTGATTTCTGTTTCATCATCCACGAAATTCTTTTCTTTTATATATATATATATATACCTCAGCTGTACGTACGAACTGTGGGGTTCAACTCTTCCTCTAGTTTTTAGTATCAATTTATCTCTAACCGTTTTGTCGTATCAATTACTTTCATAAATTCTAGCAATATGTCTCCTACTCCCTCTTTTCATCATCACTGGACCATTAGATGTTCAGTATCCACGTTTCCCGTTTTAGCAACTTTTTACAGGACCTCTTGCACCAACACGTAACCAAAATTAATAATTTAATGTATGAGATATCCAAATATAATCAAAATTTATCAAACATTTCAAAATACGCCATTCATGAAAACAATTATTTATCATAATTTCAGTGACATCTTATTTCAATTCTTTACCTTTAGTTTTGAAATTTGACTATCATGAAGCCACTTTTTAATCTCTATGTACAGACTTAATTTGGTCAAAACTCGTCACAGGATGATATGCAAATAATACACCTTAAAAGTGTGTTATTCATGCTCATATAGAACTGATACAGTGCATATAACTTGTTCCAGCACTATTGTACTTTGTCATTCACCCAAATCTTTAAGAAACAGAATGATGGTGAAATTTTAATTTGGGAGAGTTCACAGAGGAATTGAAAAGTAAGTTCGATGCTTTCACTTGGGACAGTGTTAAATTAATTGTGGTCCGGCTGTTATTCATGCAATCGATTTTTTAAGCTGACATGTCCAAGGTCATGTATATGATAAAAGGATGAAACAAATAAATACTATAAGCATGAGAGCTCTGGAAAGCGAACACTTGTAATGATTACAAGTAACACAGGACGAAACAGACTGAACAACTTCTCATACGTTAACTGTGCCTACACAACTTACCTTGGAAAAGATAATCTTCTGTATTTTGATCAGGATTTTCTGAAGCACCAGCAATATCAAACGGACTTCTACCTGCCAACATTTCATATAGCAAAACACCAAGCGCCCACCAATCCACACTAAAAAAGGAACAAAAATGAGTCACTGAAAGTTGTGTCTGAAGTCTCATACGTTTAGGCGTAGATCACATATGAAATTTACATTTACACGAAATACAATAGAAAAGAAAGAACACTTATTTACATTTCATATATTATGTCAGCTGAGTGCAATGGTCGTGTAGTCAGAGACAACTGGCACTGGTTGTCAAGTCACAATGGTTTCGTGATCAAATCCCGGATGAGGCATGAATATTTATATCAAAATTTTAACTTAATTTACGGTAGAATGAACTGACCAATGTTTCACTACGATAAAAGTACAAACTATCACTATCACCTTCAATTCTTCCGTGTTCCACAAATATTCACACTAATTGACGTTTAGGATACAACTGTACCCATTGTTGAAATAAATCAAACATAAAAGATGTAGAAAAGAAAGAAAATTACATACAAAAGACGACACTTTAGTTTCTATGTGTGGTGAATCAATGATTCAATGAATCACCATACACACAGAAACTAAAATTGTACATGATTTTGTTATAATTTCTTTCTTTTCTACATCTTCTACGTTTGATTTTGATAATGGATACAGTTGTATCCTAAACGCCAATCAATGTAAATATTTGTACAACACGGAAGAATTGGAGATTTAGATATAAGTAATAATCTAACTTCGCCTCCTAGCCCATTATGATCATATATAAGAACGACGTTTATCGAAATATTTTACATTGTAATTTATATAGAATGTTTGTGTTGTTACTACTGTATGATGTCTAAGTCTTAGAGTTTGATTTCAGCATAGTGGTTTCGCTGATTTCAGTTTTAAAACTAAGTTTTAATCATTCACTGTACAGTATATACAAAATAACACTCTCAAAGTATTAGATGCCTGTACTAATTAAAAAGAATGGATATTATTATTCGTTAAAAATGAAGATTAGCTTTGTTTAATAGCGATAAAGTAAAGAAATTAATCTGCGAGCTAAAAAAAAAAAACCTACCCTCCCTTAATGAATTAGTAAGATTTTCTTTAAAATATTTTGATGTCTGACATCACTCACTTTGGAGTTCCAACAATAAGAGAAAATCGGGCGAAGAACATTTAAAAGACCATCTTATTCCTAAAGCGACGAACGGTTCATGTATAATTTGTTCAACAACAGTTAGCTTCAACAGTATAATCTTGGACAGACTTCATTTCGTTTATACTTAGTAATTCATCTCATCATCTAAAATATTTCGTAATACTGTAACTGTCATATTGTTGCTAAACTTGTACATATTTATGAACTTTGTGTTAAACAACAAGCGTGACTATCGTACTTCAATTCCACGCCTAGGTTCAAATTTTATAACTTGTTCATTCTTCTTTTCCTGACTACTTCCGTAAGTCTCAACTCTACGTATGCTCCAATATCTACTGGATGTTATTCGAAATAAGACATATTATCATGTGCATTATACAGCAAATTACCATTTTATAATAATGAAGGAATAGACTGGAGAGAGCGGCATGAAAGGACAAAAGTGACGGTTTGAATTTTGAAAGCTATAACCAACCTTGTTGTCAAACGCATTAAACATTTAACTGTGTATCCCTTACATATTTTTCCCTGATTTCATCTATCCCTGGAACTGTGCTAGTTAAGAGTAGTAAGGGTCATTATTGTCCTCCGTTTAATGTCGTTTCTTATGTAACTAGTTTGACAATACTATATTGGAATGCCTCGACGAAAGGCAAGACGGAAAAGTAGTAGATTAGTATGAAATAGGACAGAGAATCGAATAGGTTAGAGACTGACTGGGTTCTGAAACCAACAACTAACGGTTGTGAGGAAACATATGGTTTAAACATCATAAAGAAAGAAGATATACTTGGAAAGTTGACATGACCAAATGAAGAAAGGTTACAGATCGATTACGTACTAATCCCGGAAAGGTTTCGGACTTGAAGAATGCAAAAAAACTCTTTCTGGAGCTCATTCCAGAATTTCTAAAATTCATTTTAATTCCATTTTAGCAGAGGTACACATAAAGTTGAAATACCTAAGTAGAAATAGTACAAACGTGAGAATATTTTCACTGGAGATGTTTAATAAAGGAGAAAATCGAACACATTTTTAAAGAAATTTAACGAAAACTACTCAAATTGTGAAGAATCAGAGTACTTCATGTAAAGCCTAACGTTAAGGAAAGTATAGTACAGAAAGTAATGTTAGTGAAACTGAGAAAAGGAAATAGAAGCGGATAGGTATAGTCAGGAAATAATGTATTTCGAGAACTTCGCCTTTAAGTTTCTTAACTTACACTTATGAGCGAGACGGGTAGCTATAACCTAAGCCAGTCAAATGTACATAATGGTGAGCCTTCATTTATTAAAAAAAACACCCTCTCTCTCGGCCACAGAATAGGCCGCTGATGATAGAAATTATGGAACTATTTACTTTCTCAAGAATTCTAACTAGAGATCATGAACAATGTTTCATTATGGTGAGAACTGGGTGTGCAGTTGTTAGAGAGTACGCACTCTTCTTCTATGCTGCAAAGGCATAAATTGCCGTTTTTTTTTCTTGTTTATTTCAGCCCTTTTTTTCCCTGATTTTTTTAAAAGCAAAACAACGTTCCGTGGCAGTGTTGAAAATTCTGTTTCGGCTGACCCTGATGGTTGTAACAATGTGGACCAAAAACCGTTTATTACGATAAATTGATCGAGAGTCTATTTTGTGTCTCAATTAGGAAACTCATTGGAGAATTTAGTAAACAAGACTGGCTAGAAACGTAAAAAATATATTACATTCGGATACTTATCACTGTTTCCAGTCTTACGGATAATGCCGAGCATAACTATTTGCCATTAATTATTGAGACATCGGAATCATCCAACAGAATACTAAGATTGATACCCAATATTTACTTTGAGTCAATGCAGTAAGATATTTTAATGAAATAAAGACGGATACAATATAATTTCAACGTTCTATGTTTATATTTTTCAACTGCTTTGCATCGGGAAATATGATAGTATTTAAAGGAAGAATAGCTGGACACTAAGTTAATTTTATTAAATTTAACTGATCTTTTAATGGGAATGTGCTCGGGAGAAATTCGAAGAAATCTTATTTGAGTTTTATCTTTTCAAGTTCATAGTTCAGTGTGATTTATATGCTTCAAGGAAAAGAGGTGGCACTGTGGGAACATGCTCATTTCTGGTATCACGCTGGTTCGATTCCTCTCCTGTCCATGAGTTTGTTAATACTGCTTATCCGGTTATTAGATGTCACAATGTTCGGTTAGGACTTTACTTTAGCCTCCTCCAAGATTTCACACACAGACAAACACCAATCAAATTTACTCCAAAATACAAATTTCGAAAGTGGAAATAAACCATGTGCACATTAGCTGAATATCTTCCTCTATGAATGTCTTCTTTTAAAACACATTTCGTTTAAACAACGACAGTGAAAGATAGGTATAATTAAAAAACTTCATGAGGCTATGACAAATATTATCTAGGTTTGTATTGTTATAACGAAAGTTGATTTGTATATCTGTTTCATATCAGAAAATGGGAAATTTCGGAAAAGTGGAAAGGATGATGGTGTTAAGGGCTCTACCGAAACAGTCTTTCACTTTGTTTTGTAAGAGCTTCCGAACTATGTTTATATGGATCCGAATCCGCAATACCCGAATCTTAGAAGCAGGGACCGGTTCCTTTAGAATCTGGTTCTTCCCCCTCCCTACTAAAATATACATAAACATATTCGCAACGGTTTTGTATCCCCCCGCTCTCCCTACCAGTTTTTATCTATATTCTTGGAAGTTTTGGAACTACACAGAGTATGTGTAAACAGTAAAAGAACGCAGCTTTATACAAAAAGAAGTAAAACTATGTGTTATTCTGTATGCCTCATTCTCATTCCCTTTATATCCTTGCTACCTACAATGTGGATATTCCTCTGTGTCAGTTAACGCCAAATCATTCAGAACTGCCTATCTCACCATCTCAGATCTCAATAGAAATTGGTATATGGTATCCATGGACAAAAGAATGCTTATTATTATTTCTCCATATATGGTCACCTTCGATTAGCCTTCTGAAAATACTCCAATTTTCATTTCTTATATCA
>JAGDQP010029816.1:0-20694 GCA_022664845.1 Lepisma saccharinum | reverse complement strand
GCATTTATATACACCAATCTTCTTTAACGTCCTGTGCAACACGTGTCGCACGGGACATGTTTTAAATGTCTTATAAAGTAAAAAATGATCAATAGAAAATTAGGAAATTTTAATAAATAATATTAACTTGTTTAGTTTTTAAACTAAAAATTTCATCTTTTGTGTTTTGCACGGGACAAGCAAACATGGGAGGAGTTATTTGATAATTGCTTCAGACCTATATAGAATTTTTCTTTTCTGTTTCAAGCGTTTGGCAAATAAATTTTTAAGTTATCCATAAATTTAAGTTATTTAAATAGATAACTTAGTTTGGTCATTAAAATTATTACTTAACAATGAAGCAAAAGGTCCCACTTGCTTTTAATGGAAACTTGCTTGTATTTGAAGCCTCATTTCATTAAAAAAAAAATGCCCAATAAAATTTCAATATTGTTTACATGAAAGACAATGTTTTGATTGATTTAACTCCGCTTAAAAAAAATATCAAAACGGAACCACTTTCCAGAGAATCGCCCTACTGTTGACGAACCATCTATTAGTTTTTTTTAGATTCTTTTCTTTAGTTCGCAACGGTTCGTGGTGTCCTCAAATCTTGTAACGTTAATTTAACTCATTTCTGTACGTCATACAATGATGAAAATGTGCACAGCGACGTAAGTCGTGTGACAATACAATATTCCATTGTTACTTTCATATATTTCTATATATTTTAAAAGCATATTTTAATTTTTCTTTTTAATACAGGCTTCTTTATCCTAAAATATTGTAAATACTATGCTGCAACGATCTGTTGTTTGACTGGTTGCAGAACACTTTAGGATTTGGTTCACACGAACACCGCAATAACTCGAAAAAAATAATTATAACACTTCATTCTTTTCTTAAACCATTCGTACTAACGTAAGAAGTAAAAAATAATTTTGTTTATGCATGACTAAAAAGAAATGTATGCGGCGCGCCAATTCCAGAATTTATAAAGTGACTGTATATGAAAGCACGCCTCATGCGTTTCTTTTTAGTAATGCATAAACAAAATTATTTTTTACTTTTTAGTACGAATGGTTTAAGACAAGTATATCTTTAAAAAGTTTTTTATTGTTTTCTTTAAAGTATGTTTACGGAATGAGATATGAAGGTCAATTTTTACAAAAGAAAGAACGTTATTCTTTTTATCATTTTTCTATCCTATTGTACTTTTAAATATCTTTCTATTATAGTGTCCTTACTTATGAATCCTTGTATCTTTCCTTTTAATTTTTCGGTCTTGTAGTCAGTCCTAAGTGAAAAGATACAGGAAGAAATGAAAGAGGTTGATTGACACGAATTTCTTTACCCCCCTCTCTCTCATATTGCTCTTAGTAATTCGACTAACTGTGTAACAACATTAGATTTATTGTTTGTTTATTCTTTTGGAGAAATTAGCTTTGTACTAAATGACACTAATCAGGATATACAATAGGCAAGAAAACGTGTATACCACAAACTGGAAGTGGTCCTAACGAAAAGCTAAAGAGATTTATGACTTCTTGAAGTAAGTAACCAACATTAATGTAAATTAAAGAAGGAATTACCATTAATTATTCCGTTAGGAAAACTATTAAACGAAAAAGAACAAGGTAATCAGTCTTTTTGTTCAAAGACGGAAGGAAAAAAAAGAAAACTGTTGTAGCTTGCCTAAATGTTGTTCAGCTCACTCGCTACCTTGATTTCATTTTTCGGTTTCGTGTTTACTTTTCTTTTTTTCTTCTTCTTGTAATCTTGTCCTTGTTTAACCGGTGCCAGGCAAATTGTGATGTGAAGGATATCGCTGCTGCCGTTTTGTGGGTTTTCCGTAAATTGTAATTAAAAAACAAACAAAACAACAACGTATATTTCAATAATTGTAGTTGTTGACAAAGGCATATACTTGAAATAGGCACACACACTTTGCGTTTTGATGTATTGCGTAGAAGAGTGACGTGGAAGTAATATTTGATAACATTTTTTTTTCTAAATTGAGTTTCTTAATTTGGTTATCAAATTAATTGGATATGAGAGAACAAGATAGTGAAAGAAATCAAAGGAGTATTTGTGAGTACATCATCATGAGTGTTCTGGAAAGCAACCGGGGCCTGTTTCACGAAAGTAATTAGCTACTTTTCACTCTTCAGTTATCATTTCCGGAGGACTATCTCAGGAGCGCTAACCTCCCGGCACAATCTCATGTTCTTATTCAGTCACGTTTCTCCCATTTTGTGGAAGGATTATGATTATACAAGACTCAGTTCTTAGTGGACTTTTGACAACTAAAGATGGGCAACAAAACGACAGTAAACGTAAAGATTGTGACGGAAGAATAGCATTCTTGAGACAGTCCTCAGGAAAAGCAAATTGAACAGTGAAAAGTTGGAAATTACTTTGGTGAAACATGCCCTATGTTCTTTAAACCACGTTAAGCTAATCCGTTCATTCATCCAAATCTTAAGACTTTCCTTTTTAGTTTAACGTACAATTTATCTTCCTTAAAATTGTCAAGGAGTTGTAGTCGTCTTCTTTCCTCGTCCTCTTGTTCCCTTCTTCCGTATTTAACGTACAAACAGAAAGAAAATAGATACATGGACAAATAACGATTCTAGTTTGGAAGGTATTTTCAGTTTTTCAAAATAAAGAAGGGACAAATCCTTTCAAATGGCATTTGCGAAATTATCCAGTCGTAAAAAAAAGAGGAATTGATGTAAATTCGAAAGACAATAAAATAATAAAAAAGAACAGTAAATCTAGGTTGTTAATGTTTATTAATGATCTATGGTTATTGTTGACATAGCAATATTAGTTGACAGAATTACTTAAACAGTCTTTTTTTTCCTTAATTTTAGCTACACATCATCGCTAAAAATTTATACTAGTTATATTATAGACTCATACTCCTCATTCTTCAGCCGTAAGGTCTCCCTTCTTCCTGTGTGCAGTGTCGACAATACAAACACTAAGGAGTGCAATTAGAATCATTGTGAACTAATAAGAAAAGAAAATGAAGCATTAATTATTTACATTGTAACACAATTTTTAAATTTGTACTAAATAAGAAATACATTACGATCTAATGGATGATCATGGATGATTATGTAGTTTAGATATATCTTTATCTAGTTTCATAGAAAGCAAGGAGGTGACTAAGCGCAAACAAGATTGCTTTGCAACATTTAAATCTTGGAATTTACTTGCGGAGACGGATTTCTTTTGTCACATTAGGCGAATACTGAAATGATACCTTTGAGTTAAGGTCAGGACTTCCCTAATTCCTTTTACGACACACAGATATGATTAAAGTTGTGACGAGCTGAATCTGTAAGATATTGTAAAGGTTATTAGTTTCAGAAAGGGCTCAAACCATATTTTTGTTGTCGTATATGACACCGTAGTAAGACACGTACACTTTTTTTTTTTTTAATAAAGGTTGGTTTAAGAGATATGAGTTTCGTAGGGAAACGTCTTTTATGTACCTAATAGACTTCTTGTTAGAGGTAACAATAAACTCCTGGGCTCAGTACTTTAGAAATTTCTGTGCTGATGATTCCAAATTCGGACACATGAAAGTCGCACTATGGGATTATTACAGTGGAATTCTTTTGTGTTTTTTTTAAAAAAAAGAACGAACAGGAATATATTTTTTCTCCCCATATTCTTGTAAGTTTTTGTTTCACTTCGAAAGTTTGTATCACAATTTTAATACGTCTTTGAAATGGAATAGCATATATCTTTATGTATCTCTCGCAAGGTTACTAGATGTTCTCTTGGAGGACATGTCCTCCTTTTTCATCGTGTCCTCCTGTCCTCCATCCTTTTCAGCAAATCTTTAAATGTCCTCCATTCTCTAGTGACTAAGTTAAAAACTTCCGAATTGGAGATATTCGTACTCCTGTACTTCAAATTTTTAATTTTAATAAAATCTTTGTTACCCACATATCAATCAAATGGTTCATTTTGATATCCACTTTCCTCTTTCATTAAATTTTATTGGTTGGTAGGAAGGTACAGTAAAATGTAAAATTTTGTGTAACTTGCCCTTTCGCCGAAAGTACAGCTCTTTAGCTCTAAACATGTCGTGTAGTGTAATGAATAAAGTTTATGAAGTTTGATTAAAGATAACCAAAATTAATATGTTGGTAAGAGTGATAGTTTACAATGAAAGATGGCGCCGAAGCTAGAGGTTAACTCATCAATTAATTTTTATATTTATACCTATGATTAACTACAATTTATTTAACAGAAACTTTTCGTAAAATAACGTATTTCATTCTCGCTTATGTTTCAATAAAATATTTCAACATCTTGACAACTAACCAATTACAAATTAAGTTTCTCATGTACGTTTTTGACACTAATAATTTTAAATAAAAGACATTTCATGCAATGAAATGTGTAAACAATTTTTTTTGTATGTTCATTTTTTGTTAATGAAATATTTGATAGTTATGCTTTCTTATGAACCGGCTATAACAAAATAGACATTTTTTGCACTTTATAAACAAGTTATGTACGTACTGAGCACAACGTAATTGTCATTCTTATTCTTTTCATACATAATAGATATATGATAAAACTAAATTAAACACCATTCTGCTACAAAGTGGGTCTTGGCCTGCCAGACGCTTATTTTCAATTAGGCGGTGCGTGGTCAATGGAACAAGTTTCATCGTAATTTTTTCTGGTTTCTACTAACCTTAGTTTTTTACTTTATTTAAGTAGCTCCCTAGTCACTTTCACGTCTTGGATCCATACTCGGCTCCTCCGGGAATCTAACCCAGGACCAGTTCTATCTACCCAGTGTTTCTTGCAGAAGATTTCGTTCGGGGAGGGGGATCTCGTGGAAATTATAAATAATGCATATTAAATCGAATGTATACAAAATAACAATATTGTTACTTCACAATACGTCGTACTTCCTTTCGCCTCAAAATAGCATGAACAATATTTACGGAATCTGTTATTATACACATATTTCAGTATACGTATGAGTAATACAAGCGTTGAGACTAGTTCTTTCGGGGGCGCGGTAGAAAGTCAAGGTGGGGCAAAGCCCCCTGAAAATATGCTTGGAAGAAAAAGTGCTTCTACCGAAAGCGATAGCTTTAACTGCTTGACTAACAGTATCTCGTATATAAAGTACAGACAGTGACGTCACTGCTTTTTTTGTAGCAAAAGTAAAAAAAAAAAAAAATGCCAAAGTCCGTTGTAAAATTTGACATTTTGCTAAAAAAAATGACCAGTAGAAATTTCGTATATAAACTCAGCCAATTGTTTAACAGACGCACACGCACAAAATCTTACGAAAATCTTACTGGGACTAAACGAGAAATATACGAAATCATACAAAACACTAATTTTGGACATTAGAAGTCTTTGCCTAAATTTTGACCCATTTAGAATATATAAGCAACAAATTTTATTTTCAATAGGTTGTGTAGCGAAAGTCAGATGAACTGATAGACTTTGGCAAATTATTCTTTATAAAATTTAGGTGAAAAAATAGAAGCTTGTTAAGTAAAATTTTCGAAAACTTCATTGTTTAAACAAAATAACTGCTAATTTGAATAAGAAATATAAAATCAGTATGTTTTAATGGAAGCGTGAAATAGGTTTCTTTTAACACTTCGTCACTGATACAAGAAAAGAGCACAAACGAACATATTATATCTTTCAAGTGAAGTTTTTTTCACGTATGTGACACGAAATATGTATGCAACAAATCAGATATATAGAGAAATAAAAAAAAAAAAATACATACCAAGACCCTCATATTTTCGTTCTGTACAGAAGTTCTGTAATGGGACACTGATTATGTTAGCTTATATACATGTTGACAGACATTTCAAAGGCCGGAAGTATTTTCGTTAAAAATTTCTCTTTCGAGATGAGTCAAGTCTTGTTTACAATATTGACCTTCATAAAAGAAATTTGATTAATTAAAATCGTTGTTTTTATATTAAAACGAAGTAAATTTATATGAAGAGAGATATTTTATTACACAATTCTATTTTGCAATATTTTAATTTTATGCTTGTCTATATGTAGGTAATAGTCAGGTTCCAAGGACGGGATATACAGTTTTAAGTATTTTCCTAATTTTTGCAATCAACGTATTCAACCAGGAATCGAACACTGGATCCATTAATTGTCACTTCACAAGAGTAATAAGTTCACTTATCTACTGGGAACATTCTAGTAGATATTTTTTCAAGATTATTTTGTTTAGGTCGAATCTCTACTATGTAATTTTAAAAGTTTAAAAAGCATGAATACCACATGGATCCATACAGATAACTAACCTGCATTCAGAAATAGCCACGCATTTATTTCTGACTTCGGAGAAGTTTCTCATCTCATCGATAGACTCTCAGTGGTAATACGGGCACATCATCGGAACGAAATATAGTAAGGCATCAAATGAAAGAAACACAGTTTCCTTACATTTACCAGGTATTCATTCAGTATGATTTCCTCTTGGGGTGGTACCGAGATCGTTACTGGTCTCGATCTCGTCTTCCTCTCATTCGAGACTAAGACCAAGACTAAGGTCTGGGAATCGAGACGAGTCTGAGACACTATACATCGACATTTACTCCAGACGAGACGAAGACGAGACCTACTCTTCGAGACTCGAGACGAGACCGAGGCTCTCACCTCAAGCGAGACGAAAGCTTTTAGTTTAATGAACGTCTGATTTTCTGAGAAATGTCTTTATCTCTTTTTGGTTGTATTTAGAAGCTCATGCATGCCTGACTTTAATATGAAAAGAATTTCAATTTAATTTTTAAGGCCTTTAGACAGTTTTGGCTCAGGCCAATATCAAAAAGAATTTATGTTGAAAACATTAGTAATTTTTCTCTTTAATAAATCTGTCTTGTTTTAAAACATACACTTTTTCTACATTTTGCATAGTTTTGTATATTTCAGCACGCTCTTTCACATTCCTTGGCAACATAGTGTTGAATTATCCATTCCGAATTCTGTTACAAATAAACAATGCGTGGAAGAGGATGCTCAAATCTACAAAACTATGTACTGAACTCGAGTTTGGCAAGGAAGTGACATAGTGAAGTTTACCTCCGAGGTGTATATACGCGCATTTTAAAATTTTACAAAAAAGTTAAAGACCGTTGGTTGGTTAGGTCAGATTAGAAAACTCAGGTGAGGTGTTTTTTTTCATTATAAGCGCCATTAAGTCGTTTACTTCAGGCTTTTAAAAACAGGACTTTGTATGTTGTGATGCTAGTGTTTTCCTCTGATAGCCCTGCAGACAGTTAGGCGGTACTTCAATGCCGCTGTACACTCGAATCAATAAAAATGGCTGACTTATATACTTTTCAGGTTATACAGTACGTCAGTAACAAGCCAACATTTGATATAGACCCAAAATTAACGTTGAATAATCGGTGTTGGTAAAGTGTACGAACTTCGGACTTAGAGACATTTTTTATGAATCTGAGACTACATGGAAAAATACATTAAGAGAACCAGGTGTGCTTACTACCTAGTTATCCAAGAACTCGTATTTCCACATGACCCTACAAAAATAAGACCTTTAAGAACTTTATAATCTGTGTTTTGATTCTGTTACATTTCCTTGCCCTAGTTTGCCTATTTGAAAACCGATCATGACTTTGGGGGACACTCTGTATGTAAAAGCAGAAAGAACGTAAACAGGAAATACTATATTCAGAAGAAAATAAAATTGACTTACTGAAAAGGAAATATGTATATGATAATTTAAGTTTCTTATTATCCAACAATTTAAATGGGTTTGTTCTTTTTATTTGCACATATCTATAATTTGTGTAATTAACAATTAAATATGGTAACTCTTTATTTAGCAAGGCTTTTAGAATGAAGATTTAATATTAGATTTGTCTATAACAATAAGGATATAAACCATAGCGGCTAAGGATAACATTGTTGTCGTTAAAAATCTGTAAATATATTCAGCAAAATGCGGAAGTTCTGAAATTTTATTAACATCATTATTTGTTAGTGTATATTTACAGAACTTAATTCGGATCATTTTTGGTCATCCAGTCTGACTCGAACATATGTGACCCGGTCCGAAAGCTGACCCAGTGACCCGATTGACCCGGTCTTGACCGAAATGACAAGATATTTTGTGATGTGGCAACACAATAATTGAATATTGGCTATCGTTTCAGACCACATCACTATCCACTACTAGATGAGGTCTCTCCCGGAGGGAGGAGTTGGTGTACTGTTCCAACGTTGACCAGAAGCACTTTTCTTCCAAATTTCAACTGTGAAAATTTAAGTTGTGATTTACAGTATATTCGGTACCTTGACTTAGCCGACGTTTCATCGTATCGTACACTGTTTAAAAATGGTGACTATTTCTTATTTGAAAATAGTGTAACAATACAACTTGCGTCTGTAAATGAAGCAAGTGCATTCTTCACCATTCACCAAGAGACCAATGCTGGTTTTGGACATATAGGCTAATTAATTCATGAAGTGAAGCATAAACTTGCTCTACAAAAGACAGACCTCCTCGTAATATCGGATGCATTACTTCAAAACTAAAGATTCTTGATGTTGTATAAACAGTTCAAAGACCACCTCCGAAAACAGTATTCAGATTGACTTCTGGAAAGGGAATGATGTCATCAATCACCCTTTTCTGTGAGTGGATTCTGGTTTCATGACACACAATATTATCAGAGTTTATAATCGGCAAGGGGCTCAAAAATATTGTATGTTGACAGTACTATGGGCGGGGAGCGAAGAGAAAAAGTGAGAGTGATGAAGTGACCGGTAGTGAAGACAGTAATGAAGACAGCGCATAAGATGATGGAAATGTGTTAGGTAAAGGCATAGCATGTTAAGAAAAACGTTTACTTGTTAGCAGCGAAGTTGATAATCATTGATAATGTCCTTACAAGAAAATATATGTTTATGACAATTTTTCTTCCCTCTATCTCTCTGCTTATTGTCTTTTTTCTTGTTTCGCCTTCTAATTTTAAGGGTGCGGCTTATATCCGTGTGCTGCTTATTTTCGGGGCCCGACTGTTTATTAATTTCGTGTAACTGATCAAGACTTGTAAAAACGAAAGATTTCAACATATTTCCATATAATTTTCCCTGCTCACTAAACTCCAAAGGCTTGACACTGTGAAAATAAGTTTCCTAAACCAAATTTTAACCTCCTTTTTGGATGTTAAAACTCGAAAAGTGAACTCGCTTATGGGAAAGTGAATGTTTATTCAGAGAGCCACTTTTCCTTGTCTTATTTTATTGATTACCAAAAGTTAAATCAGATGTTAATTTCTGTTTATAAAGTACTGTATATCGAAATCGAGAGATGCTACAATATTTTTATAGACAGAAATCACTGTCTTGCTTAATTTCTTGGTAATTAATAAGAAAAAGTGGTCCTCTGAATTAACGTTGATTTTCCCATAAGCGAGGTTCACTTTTGACTTTTAACCCCAAATAATGAAATTAAAAATTAATTTAGGAAAACTATTTTCAGTGTCCAAACGTCAGGGTTTTGTGAACAACTGTAAAAAGAGTCGTGGAAATATCTTGAAAACTTTGGTTGGTGTTTTCAGTTGGACTTCTGTGAGTGCAGTGAAGCATAGTGTATCGTAGTGATGGCAACCCGATGGGAATTATCGGCGTTTGGGCGCGGGATAATGGTTGATGCTAGACGAATTGAGCATACGGTTCCGAAGTTGTCTTGACATTGACCTTCACTCTCTCCACAGTGTCAAGGGTGGACTGTGGGGTGGACCTTAGGCATTACGACCCATCAGGGACAATGCAGTGGTCACCCACGGGTGCTGAATAACTCTGATCGGCGACGTCTGGGCAATTAGACAAGCAACAGTGTGTGATCTGACAACAGGAATCAATGCAAGACGTCCCAGGAACGTATCTCAGTGTTCAATGCAGCGCAATTTGGTCTACAAGGGGTATCGTAGCCGAACTAATTGCTGCCCATCGGCGGCGGCGAGTCACATGGGCTCGGGAGCACACTGTTTGAGCCTTAGAGGACTGGCAACGTGTAGCGTGATCAAATGAGTCACGTTTTCAATTGGTACTCGCGGATTGTAGGGTCCGGGTGTGGGGTCGACCCCATGAGGCTATGTACCCAAGTGGTCAACAAGGCACTGTACAAGCTGGTGGTGACTCTGTCATGGTGTGGGGGCGTGTTTACCTGGCATGGTTTAGGTCCTCTGATCCACTTGAACCAGACATTGACCGGTCAGCGCTATGTTCGGCTGCTTGTTGACCATCTTCAGCCCTTTATGGACTTCGTGTACCCTACCAACGATGGGATTTTCCAAGATGACAACAATCCGGCATGTCACCGGGCCCTAACGGCGCGCGACTGGTTTGAGGAACATTCTGGCACTTTCAACGCATGATTTGGCCCCAAGATCGCCGGACAATGAACCCTATCGAGCACATATGCAATATCATCGAACGGGCTATTTGTGCCCAGGATCCTCCACATGAAACAACCACCGAATGGTGAATGGCAATCCAGACTGCATAGCTGCACAACACTTCAGCGGACTACCAGCGACTTGTCGCGTCCCTGCAACGTCGAGTTGCTGCTCTTCGCCGTGCTCGAGGAGGATCTACACGTTATTAGGTAGGTATCCAATAACTATTGGCACTTCAGTGTGTGTACATGAACCTGGACATTCCAAAAAACAAAACGAAGTCTGTTACAATACACAGACACTATATACACATACACTATATACACAGTACTGTGTATATAGTACTACTACTTCTGTATTTATCACAAAAAGTCCCAAAGAATCCTGTGTTGGGTTTAGAGATAATAACGTCATTAATATGGCGGCAGTTACAATTCGTAATGAAATCTTTAAACCCATATGAGATCTCACAGTATGGAGATAGAAACGTCATTTTTGTATCAGATTCAAGGAAACTAATTGGAAAATATGGAAAAACAATAGTGTTTGATGATAGGTTTTGAACTTTAAGTATAATTTACTTTTTAACTCTTACATACTATTGCAATATGTAACATTAAAGTTATAGAACACTTTACGAGCATTAAAATGCATCAGCATCGTTTCTTAATTTTTTAATCTAAACTAGTTACTTGTTCGTATGTATTCTGAGGTACATTTATGTGCTTGTTCTGTAGCAAAAATTCCTATAACCTAAAACATTTATTCAATATGGTGGCGTAGAGACGTCATCTTCATTATTAGTACCATCAATAACGTGGCAGTCATTGTCCTCTTCCAATTCATATTCTCTGTACCATATTTCACAGTATTTGGGCGAGGCCTGTAGCCCGAACCTTCCATTCACACTAGCTACATTTTATCTATTTTTTTTTTATGTAGGATTGCATTTTTCCTTGGTCCCTGGCAATATTCCTACGACATCATCTACGAATCTACGTTCAAGTATAGGTTTCACAGGGCCTTTATTAGTCAATAGGAATTCAGGATACTTACTGTATATGTTGGTATACGTCACAGAAACAGATGCTTAAGTAGCCACGCCTTTCCCTTGTTCCCAAAACTAAGGTAATTATCATTCATTACAATTTCCAGACTCCTCTTCACTTGTGTTGGGGATGAGGACTCCAACATTTCCTTCTTCAAGCCATTTATACTTTGATTTGTGGTAATTTGAAACTAGTTCTATGTCTCTTGTATTTTCTACACATTAGTAAAAGTTTTTGTAATGGCTGTAGAATACAATACGTCTTTTGGATTAATTCTTTTATCTCTTCTGAATTTCTGTACAATATCTCAAGTGTATGTAAGCCATTCAGGTAGAGTAGACAACAAAATCATTAGAAAATGTGTTGAGTATTTGTCCAAATATCGTTTTGGACTCTTGTACGCCGTAACTGTGGGTCTCCTTGCCGGTGGACCAGATTCCGGTTATGGTGTTGGGGAACCTTTACTTGTAGATAAAACCTCACCAGTTGTGCATTCGGGTTAAGTTGGTTTTCAAAGTAGAGTAATTTCTCTTCTAGCATTCTGAATAATTTTTTGTCATTTTGGTGGAACCCACTCAAGGAAGTCTAACCTTTCAGTTGTAGAAACCAGAGATTCTGACAGAATATTCAGTTTCGGGGTTTAAAGTAAAAATTGGGAGGGTGTAAGTGGAGTTGTGCACGGTTTCCAGCTATTTTTGACCGTAAAGTTGGGGGTGTTCTGGAGAATTTCGGAGGTGACTGTGGGCGAAGTCCATTAAATGTAATTTTAATGTCTCTTGGCCAACAAGCGCTCATTCGTAGGTAAGGATAAGGAAGGTCACGTCTAGAGGTTATATTCTAGGTAACATCCTGTCATTATTCCTGTGATGGAACTTAGGAGAACACTAGAAAATATTAATCAAAATGGCCAAAGTGTGCGGGAAAACCACGGTACCCCAGTGGAATATTCAAGCAATATTATAAGATAAATACTATTCAACGTACGATTGCTACGTAGAGGGAAATCCATATTACAGAATGTGATTGAGTGAAGACCGATAAATAGTATTTTCATAGCCCTGAACTAGGGATTGGTAAACGAATCCGGTCCGGATATCGGATATCTGGATCCAAAAGGATCCGGATCTGTCTATCCTCACATTTAATCTGTTTATATTCGCATCTGTAAGGTTGACGTGCTAGAACTGGAAACCTGGACTGAAGCTCCACATAGTTGATGCAATTCGGTATTTATTTAGCATTAGTTCACTTGAGATTATGGTATGACTCACCTCACGCTATTTCTCCCGCTAACTCCGGCTAGGCTATTTCGTAATATCCACAGCTTGGATTGAATCGAAATTCTTGGGTGTATTGAAACTTACCAATGCGGAAGTCAGTAGGCACTTGAATTATGCCCTTTAATGAAAGGAACGATATAGATACTGAGAAAAACGCACTTTTTAATAATTGCTGTTAACATTTAATAAGCATAATTAGTATATGCATATAGCTACATTCTCTAGACTGTTAGTAGGTATTCTTTATCGGGTTTAACCCCAGAGTCCACCAAGTCCATATCCTCCAATACCGTAACCTCCACCAAGACCATATCCTCCAATTCCATATCCAATGCCACCAAGTCCATATCCTCCATAACCTAGACCTCCATATCCCAATCCATAGCCTAGACCTAGACCAATAGCTCTCTTCTCTCTGGGAGCTTCTTCAGCCAAAGAAACAGCCACGAGGACGAAGAGGGCGAGAAGTGCCTGCGTTAATAAAATATAAGGATATAAGTTATTTTCTTCATTTATTTATCTTTTAATTTGCAGTAACATTTAATGTAAAACAGTTAATTCATGATAGTTTCTCTCTTTATATTCTTCCTAGTGGAACATGCAAATTTTAAGGATGGACTTAATATATTACACTTTCTTATGTAAACATAAATCATGATATATTATTACATGATACTGAAGAGTAACAACCACAGCTAAACGGTTATTAATATATATATATTTATGGTAATTATTTTTCACTGACTTCTGATAAACTAGTTCTAATTTGTAATTTTCTTTATTCCAGCAGTCAAGGTTGAGCTAGCAGTAGTGAAGTCGTACATAATAGTACAGTTTACTACAGTTATCTAAATAGTACACAAAACATTGACGTCAAAATGAAATACAGTGAAAATCTAACAAGTTACCATACGGCCGACAAATATTGGTTTAGTATTGAACAAAATGTAAAGTTATGATTATCTCAGTGTGTAATGTACTAATTTTAGCGGCCCATGAGGTAATGTGCATATTTATGAGTCTTTATACATCAGAGATTCCAGGGTAATAGTTGTTACACTAGGACACATTCAAACAAATAAACATCACTAATGAAGAAATAATTTGAATTATAACACCACTATTTCGAAGAACGTATCTATATTTATTTTTTGTCAATAGTTTTTGTGAGCGATATAGACCTCCAGAGCCGTAAGGGATTTTACAAAAATATTTTCACTGTGTTAGGATTGGTTGAATTGTTACAAATGTTCTGAACGAGCTGTTGAACTCAGAAAGGGATCTACAGCTTTTGGTAAACTGAATTTCGAAACACTACGTTCAATGGATCGTACGGGAAGTGAACCCTTGACTCGTGCAATGAAACTGGGCATGTTGATCTCTCGGCTAACCCCGGGTGTCTCTGGATAAGGAAGGTACTTCCGACTTTCGCAGCTGATATACTGAAAAAGCTTCGAATTGCTTGTGCAAATTTGCATTTTCATTGTTTTGTGCTTTACATAATTAGAGTAAAAGTTACACCGTTCTTTCCGTGATTTAGAGATTGCAAATGCAAAACGATGTAAGTGCCAAAACCGAAATTTTACAGGAGAGAGGAAAAATACAAGATCTCTCCGCCTTGAACACACATCTTCTGTCGTGATTTTATATTATTTGCAATGGTCTAGGAACTTGTAGCTTTTTGCATGTTGTTAAGCTTGCTAATTTTAACATTTTAACATCGATAATGCGATTTTCGGATTTTAGGCACTTAGATTGTTTACAATTTCAATTTTTATAAACCATTAAATCTGTTCTCAAAAGTGCCATTGTTCTTACTTTTTCGCAGGCTTATTAATTAAAGAAAATACATTTTTTTCTCGTTGTAATGGCACTAGTTTCCTTCACAGAGCTGCATGCTATTTTATAGACTATTGTTAACTTCCAGTACCAAAATTTCATAAGAAAATTAAAAATCTTAAAAACATTCCTTCCCTTGTGATGTGTCCAGCCCTTGGTTCCCTTTACAGTTAGTAAAAGCAAAGAAAAAACACTTCGTAAAATTTATATTTGAACCATTTTAGTAATTAACGATATAGACCATTTTAGTTTCCCTTCTCAATTTATATAAACATTAAGTTATTTCCTAAATGTCACTAACAACAATGACCCAGTCAGTTTTTAAGAACAAAAGTACACTAAATCTGGAGATGCACCAATAATCTTTGGAAGAGATTCTTCTGAAATAAATCTTGAGTACTGGTTCTCGATGGAAGTACTGCATAATATTTAAAAAATAGTTGCTGAGTTTCAATATATTCTTACCCTTTGAGCCAAAAAACATTTCTGGTCCGTTTTCAACGTTCACAATCACAAGGTCTTTGTGTACAGGGAATTTACATCTAAGTAAGAGCTTGTTCACTCATTGATAATCGTTGAAACTGCCAACAAGGTGTCGTCACAGCTTTATTGCACTATACCAACCCGAATCACAATTTCCTTTGATCTTTCTTTGATACCCAAAACATTGTTATGATCATACAGAAACAGCTTTTTTATATATACAACGTTATATAAATAAAATTAATACTTCATTCAATATTGTAACCTCTTCATAAACATTTTTGGATAAACGCTTGGCTTGTCAGTGACCGATTTACAACTTATCCTACCTCATACATATAGAAAAGAGTACTTACCAAGACCTTCATAATGTTAAGTAATAGTTGTGAGCTTCGACTACAATCGAATGATAATTGTTGTTGCCGCAAACTCGTTTTTATAGGCAGATTTATTCATAATTAGTAATATTTAAAATGATTTCCAGGATGTATAATGGGATTTCTCCAATTATAATGAAAGGAAGACACGTAACCTTGAAATCAGAAACGCTTCTCAATTATGGGTGAAAATCACATGAAAAAGGATACATAACCATTATCGTTTCATCTAAACTATAATTATATGTATTTTAAATTCTATTAACAAATGCTCTTGTATGCGTTTTTTATCCTTTAACTACATATATAACTAACATTACTGCAAGCTTTCCTTGGTGTATGTTTAAGTTAAAATGCATATCAGCAAACAAGATGTTGAAATATCTAGAGAGTAGTGAAGCTAGACTTTCTTTAATATTACTTTAGATTGTCAAACTTCTTCAGTCTTTTACGTTTCCTATAACTCTTACAACAAATATATCCAAATAAGTAAAAACAACAGTCAATTAAGATAAATTCACGTGTTTACAGATAATACTTAGTCTAAGGTAATTAGGTATTGAGAATTTATTTTGCTATTCATGTATTCCGAAACTTCTAAAATGATCTAAACTTCTTGAAAATCAGAGTTAAGATGCAATTCCTTTTCTTAGTAATGGGAAAGCAAGATATTTTGTTATTATCTCAAATGATATTCACCATAAAGGATCTCACATGGCAAAAAGGTTGGTAATATGAACATTAAAGGTTATGATGCAATGTTCCATTTACATTTCCATATTCAGTTTCAGGTTGATATCCCTGTACATTTATTCCATACATCACGTGAGGTTCCAATGTCCAAATGTAAAAATATCAGGAAGTGTTGATCTATCAACTTAGTTACATACGGAGGAAAATGAAACAGTGCGTAAAGGGTTAAAGTATGCTAGTTCGCTATACTAAACCACACAAAAATTATGCGACTGGAAACTGGTATTGAAAGCAATCAACGTTTACTCTAGAATATTCCATGCCTATTATCCATGTATATTCTTGTAATATGCAAGTTCACATGGTATATACATTAAAGAGAATGAACAATCTGCAAATATATAGAGGTGTGATTGCATGGAAAATTGACTTACTGTTTCATGAAATACATTGATAATGGTAAGTAATTAGAATTCTGGATAGATCCAGAACAATCTGTCAGCAAAATTAATATCAGTTTTACTGTAAGTCAGTGTCTGGATAAACGACAAAAAGTGTGAACATGAACTCCAAACAAATTTCTTTAAGCTTTCCCTCGAAAGATTATCTCGCAAATTAATAATGTAGCGTTCATCTAGAAAGTTCAAACGTACCCTTTTCGGATAAGAAAAACAACTTCAAGTTTGGGTACTAAAATACTAGTTTAGGGATTATTATAATCATTTCTATTCAATATAAGTATGTTTGGTGACCTAGTAGAAGGTTTCTTCTGGAAGTGTCTTTGGTTCGAGTGCACAAAGCAACTTTCTGTAACTGAAAGATATCTCTGCAAAAGACAAAGAACTGGACATATTTTATTAAACATCTTGTATTCAACAACTGTATTTTATCTCTATCCGTGCTTTTCATTATAAATAATTCATAATCATCGGGAACAAACATGTTTGGATGGAGATGCAGTCTTTACTTCAACAAGAGCCTTATGATACCGATTTTCAGGTATGGAGTGGTGACAAGAAATCCATTATTTGTATTCTTAAAAAAAAACGTTAAAAAATGTTAAGAATTTAACTTTGCAGTAGTTTAGCAAATATGCGAGGCTGACGTACATAGAGGCTAACAGCCCCCCCCCCCAAAGAAACAATAGCTTAATTTTCTCGTTTGGTTAATGCTCTGAGCTAACGCATGCAAAATTCACAATAAAAGAATTTTTAAAAAAGTTAAAAAAAATTGTGTCAACCAAAAAACAACATTTTCGAATTTTAAAATTAAAAGCGTAAAAGTAAAAAATAAAAAAAATCCAAAAAAACGGCGTGACTCCAAAATAAAGCGAAAAAAAAGCAATCAGCCTAAGTGTAAGTGTCTTGTCTATTCTTAATAAGCTAAAAAGTCGCATATTTGTTAAGTCACTCTAATAGTTGTATTCAGTGGCGGCACCAGGAAAGCTGGGGCCCGGGGCAAGTGAGCTTTCGCGAACACAATCGTGGGCTCAGGCTGAAACTATTGGCCATAATATTCCTACTGCCCCGTTATTTTGAGGCCCGCGGAAACTGGGGACTCTCGGGGGACTTACTAGTCAAGACGGAGATCTTCTCGTTCATTCACTGTAATATACGCATGATAATGAATATTGAGATTGTAGAGAGCCATGTTTTATACATTACGATTACAACCAAGCGCACAAGTAAGAGTCCTGAAACGAAATAGTTATTGTGTCACCAACAATCATCGAGGTGCTCTACTGATTTATTTTAACGAGCGATTATTCACTTGTAAAACTATGGTAAACTTTATTTTTGTATGGGCCAGTCTAGTTACGTTGAACTTCGACCCGTCACAATTCGCCCTTTATCCATTAAAATCCACACCCATGCCCCTGCCGGGACTCGAACCCGGGACCTTCAAGTGGTAGACCTACCGCCGTAGACCTCACGGCTACCTGTTCGGCGATTATTCACTTGTGTTGGCAACCGCGCAGTGGGACGAAAACGATAAAACATGGTTAAATTAATATCGCCTGAACTCTGAGGAAATGTTCGTTGGATCTTAGTCAGGTGTTTATAGTTGTGCTGTCTGCTTCACATTCACGTTGTATAGCACGTTTCATCTTGACAAAAGCTGTTTAACGGATTGCTTATATCACAGGAGATTTCTTCATAAGTTCGGCTATCATGAATTAAATTAAATGAGTTAATGAGGTCTGTCCAGGTATAGAACAAAACACATGATGTTGATAATATCAAGACTAGCTTGCTTGTTTTTGAAGCAAATGTAATTTCTAAGCATTGTACAAAAATAATTATCAACACTATTAATAAAACGCAAGAAGCGTACTTCAAAGCACGCCAAAGCAAACACAAGAAAAAATGTTAAATTAGTGAACTATAGTATATGAAGACCACAGAGACTAGCAATCATTTTTTCCAGGCGTCCATTTCCAAACAGATCCTCGATCATGCACCAAAAATGTTGGAAAATTGACACAAACACTTATTATACACTTTTAATTTTTTAACGCTAGGGAAAATTTGCAGGCAAGCATCTTTGAAATAGTTGGACTATGTAGTAGTTTACCAATGTTTTACTTTTGCAAAATGCGAGTGGCAAAGAGAAAATTATATACACTATTACTGTTAATTATGTTTCTATCCTTCACTTTCTGACAAATTCAAATGAATATTTACTTAAGGAATCGTAATAATCTTACTAATTTGTTCGAAAGTGATAAAAAACGAACTCAACAATGCCAATATCACAATTTCAAATTTTTTACAGAAGGTCCCTGGTTCGAATCCCAGACGGGGCATGGATGTTTGTAATTGTGGATTTTAATTAGGAGGTGAGGGATAATCGTGACGGTCCCAAGTCAAAAAGTTACTAAAATGGCTCATACAAAATAAAGTTAAGTTGGGGCTAACTAAGGAAGTACGACATAATTTTTAAGTAAGATTTTTGCTATTTTATATTTTATTATATTGGAGTCAATGTGCATTATTTATAATTTTCGTTAGACCCGCCACGAACCCCCCCGAACAAAATCTTCTGGAAGAAACACTGACTATATAACTCATCCTATTCTCTAACCTGTAAAATATTTGTCCATATTCTTTCTTGTACAAAGCTTCTAGTTTCTAACCGCGCACCAGTATTCGTAATCAAGGGCATAATAATATTTTCTGGTTTTATGGCACAACATTCTAATAAAAATATTTTTGTATCGTTTCTAAACTATCTATATCATATTGATGTAGGGATACCATACGGGCACCGTAAATTCTAGCCCAACTCTTACTAATATCTTGTACAACATTAAAAAGTTCTTTGTACAACATTCTTTTATTAACTCATTCCAATGGCTTAAAAATATCCAGTTAACATTTATCCAATTTGCAAAGCGTTATGAGTGCACTTATATGCAGGTTGAAACGTACATTTTCTTCAGAATGACACCAAAGTCCTGAACAGCTGGCGTCTTACTGGTTGTTTTACCCATAATGGTATACGTGGACACTAGATAATTAGTTCATGGGTGAAAATGATATGCTTAGTTTTATTAACATTTATTACCATTTCATTAATAATACACAATTTTTCGATCTCATCGATGTCCTTTTGTATATTTAATACATCTTCATAATTCTGAATTGATCCAAGAAATGAGATCAACAGCGTATAACAAGGATTTTACGTTTTTTCTATGTTATTTATTTGTAAGTTGAACTTTAATTGTTCTTATAGAATGCCATTACGAATAGTGGCTATTGAAGATAGAAGTCCATTAATTTTGACCTGGAAAGACCTATTTAATATACAGTTTCGAACCATTTTATATACAAAGATGGTAAACCTAGCCTACTCAATTTTTTTAGTCAGTAGAGATTATTTACTGAACCGAATGTTTTGGACATATCAGAGTAAATTACATCACATTACATCTTATTTATTATACATTTCCGTATGTTACTACCATAGTGGCATGACATAGATTCGAAACAATTGAGTTCCCACGTGTAAAGGCGTGTTGATTACCGTACAAGAGTGACTTCAAGTTAAATTGTAAATAATCAGCTCTAACCATTTCAAAGATACGCTCAAATCATTTCAAAATC
The DNA here is from genome assembly GCA_022664845.1 of Lepisma saccharinum. Taxonomy (NCBI): domain Eukaryota; kingdom Metazoa; phylum Arthropoda; class Insecta; order Zygentoma; family Lepismatidae; genus Lepisma; species Lepisma saccharinum. Next base: position 431 of record JAGDQP010029816.1, on the reverse strand, counting down.
GAGATCGAATGATAATTGCCTAGTTCAGTATCACTGCCAATTTTATGCGCACGTATAATAATAATAATAATAATAATTATTATTATTAAGAGTACGTGATAATACAGTCCCAAGCTAATAACAGAAAACACTTTACTAAAGGTAGGCGAATAAAACCATACAGCGCTCCAAGAGCTGTAACTGCAGTTTTTGCACTTCTAAAAAATCGAGTTTTAATTACATACAACGCAATGGTATAATAAATGAGTTACGCCTTAATGTAATCGTAAATGACTTTCAAACGATTTAGAATCAAATCATGCCACTTTGGCACAACAAAATACAATCTATGACCTCAAAACCTTTACTCAGAAGCTCCAATTTTGGCGTTATATCATCGAAATGACAAATCATTTTAGTAATGAAATAAGATATTATTATTATGAAAGTTG